>OU896711.1:32328306-32612611 GCA_918026855.4 Phaedon cochleariae | reverse complement strand
GAGAGAGAGAGAGAGAGAGAGAGAGAGAGAGAGAGAGAGAGAGAGATAATTTGTGAAATTTGTAAAAATACCTAAATTATAAATTAATTATTTTTAGCTGAAGTCTAATATTCGTCGTCTTCCGATACCTGAGCTGGTGGTGTCCAGGGATCATCATACTCTGCCGGGTAGGGCCTTTCTGGGTCTCGTAGTCCACTTCGCCGATTTTTCTCAATGTAGTGAGGTCCGTGCCATCTTAATAGTAGTTTTTCTGATTTGCCTACTCTCCTTCTTGGAGTAAATACTTTCACCTTATCTTCTGGTGAAAATTCTAGGAGCCTATGTTTTGAGTCATACCTTTCCTTATTTTCTCTTTGCCTATCACCAATGTTTTGCACCGCTAAACTTCTCACCGCAAGAGCCTGCTCTCTAATTTTTTCTGCGTCCAACGAGGTTGTAGGTTCCATTAGACAGGCTTCCGTAAGAAGTACAGGTCCTTTCCCGTAAACCAACATAAACGGTGAGTATTTTGTACTGTCCTGTCTCGAAGTATTATATGCCCATGTGACATGAGGAAGATATTCATCCCAGTCTGTTTGCTCAGTATTGGTGAATATTGACAACATATTAGCTACGGTTTTCAAATTCAAATTCAAATATTCCTAATTGTCAGAAGATTTTGCATCCCATTGACAAAGGTTTGTAGGTACATGTAAATATAAACATAACTAATAGTGTATAGATATGAACAGATGAGTAACAAAAAATTTTAGAATAAATCAAGTACAAATACAATAAAAGTAAAATAGATTACACATATTTTCAAAAGGATTCATTAAAATACACTTGTAGGCTATCAGCTAGCAAATTTCTCACTGCTTTCCTAAAATGCACATTGGTCAGATTTGCAGATCTTATATCTACTGGTAAGTGATTGAAAAGCTTTCCACCATTATAAAAAATGGAATCCTTGATTAATGTTGAGTTGGGTATGGGAAGTCTGATATTAAATATGCTATTACGAGTAGCATACGGAGAAGAAACAAAGTCAAACTCCGTTTTGTGTTTGTACACCAGGCATACAGTTTCAAGAATAAACAGTGCAACGACAGTTAAAATCTTATTGGCAGCAAAATAATTCCTTTATTTACCTTTCAGTTAATCCATTACATGCCGGGTGGTAGGCCGTTGTGTATAGGTTTGACACTCCCATACATTCCATTAATTCCTGGACTAAGCCTGAGCGAAAAGTTTGGCCTATGGCACTTAGCAAATTTCGGGGGGAACCATGCTTCGTAATTATTCTTTCCAGGATGAATTTAGCTACAGGACCGGCTTGTCCTGACGGGAGGGCCGCTGTTTCTGTCCACCTTGTGGCATAGTCTGTGGCTACCACGATAACTGTTTTACCATTCCTGCTGCGTCTGAAAGGTCCTAATATGTCAATGCCTATCTTTTCGAACGGTAAACCTACCTTGATTGGCTGCAATAACCCTGCCGGTTTTCTGTGTTGTTCGCCTCTTCTAGCTTGGCAGTCTGGGCACCCTTTCACAAATTTGTCTTTTTGTATAGTATTCCAGTATAGTACCTACTTTTCATTCTGTATAGGGTCTTAGCTATTCCCAGATGTGATGATAGTGCATCGGAGTGGTGGGAGTGTGATATTTCACTTATTAGTGATTTCGGTATTATCAGAAGATTATCCAGCCCTTCTGGGAGCGGGTTGATTTTGTACAAAACCCCGTTGATGGGTCTAAAACTTTTTGCCCTTTTTGCTGTTCCAATTTTTACTGTTGGGTCATTCGGGTTGCCCAATGCCCTAAAAAGTTCTGCCCATTCAGTATATTTTCGTTGTTCTGTAGTAATATCGGATGGTATCACTAGGAATGTCGGGATATCGTGAATATTTTCCATGTCGAACTCCTCTGGCTCTCCCACTGGATTTCTGGATAAACAGTCAGCGTCATTATGTGTTGCCCCACTTTTGTGTACAATAATGTAATCGTATTCCGAGGGTTTCAATGCCCATCTCGCTAATCGCCCTGTAGGGTCTCTCAGGGATCGCATGTAGCATAACGCATGATGATCACTTCCATA
Source organism: Phaedon cochleariae (assembly GCA_918026855.4). Lineage (NCBI taxonomy): Eukaryota > Metazoa > Arthropoda > Insecta > Coleoptera > Chrysomelidae > Phaedon > Phaedon cochleariae. Next base: position 32,610,535 of record OU896711.1, on the reverse strand, counting down.
TACTGAATGTCGCAGGTATCCTGAAGCCCATATGGCGCTGAGGGCCTCCAGCTCAGTGATGGTGTAGTTTTGCTCGGTTTTTGACAAACTTCTACCTATGTATGCTATTGGGTGGGCCCTTTTTTCTTCATCTTCCTGAAGTAAGACTGCTCCTATTCCTATAGTGCTTGCATCAACTCGAAGTTCACAGCCTTTGTTAGGGTTGTAATGCTGTAGTACAGATGCTGTAGTCAATTTTTCTCTCATTGTATCAAATGCTTTTTGTTGTTCAGTTCCCCAGGAAATCCCTTTATTTTTCTTAGTAGCCTCATGTAATGGACGTGCAATTTTAGAGAAGTTATTCAAAATTTTCTGTAGAAGTTGCAAAGTCCTACGAAGCTTTGTATGTGTTTCACTGACTTTGGGGATAGAAAATTTTTGATAGCCCTCAGTTTTTCTCCATCCGGAGAAAGTCCGTTAGCGCTGACAATATGTTGTAACAGTCTAAAATCTCATTAGAATTATGATTAGGAATTTACTCAATTTCAACAGATGAACTAGTATGATTTGGAATATTTATCCAAAATAATGTAATAAGGACAACAATAACAGTTTGATTCATCATTTAATGACCATTTCGGAACGATATATATAAAAGAAAACAAACGAAATCACTTAAACGAATTTTCTTCGCCTTGAATATTCGCATTTAGATCTGCATTGTATATAACTCTTTTGGGAAGTGCACTGTGCTAAATAGACCCATTGTTGCACTGGATTCACGGTCCTTCATATCGAATTTCACTTGGTTCACAGTTCCATCCTTTATATAGACAATCATTTCATTAATCGTTTCATCCCTTGATGCTGATGGAAACCTGAAAATAGAAGAAAATAGATTAATTATGATGTGTGTATATACAAAGCAATAACCTAACTTAAATTTGCGAGCTAATCCACTAGATGGTCGAATTAATATTTTGGTGTACTTACCTGGTCATCGTTCATTTCAGTATTTATCGGTTATATCAATCTGATTGCCTTTTCCTGATTTGAATTTCTGAAAATCAATATATTATGCAAAGTCTTCGGCTGTTGTCCAGTATTGTTTACTTTCCATTCGATCTTTCTTTACATTATTGTAGAAAAATCAGATTGTCACCTGTCCTGTACGTCAAAATTGTCATAGGTATTCACAGGTAGCATGTGCGACTTGACCAATGGTCAATCCTCGAACATCACTCCCCCACACCACAGTTTATTTCAATGTGTGTGAGGAAGACGGAAACGCAAAAGTAATTTGCGAACCAATTCATATTTTAATTCGTCCTCTCATCGATGAAATACCAACTGCCGAAATATTCAAACCTGTGTACCTGTTGTTTTTATTAATATGCGGGAAACAAACAGATTTTGGCGCCGTCACTATTTCAGGGAATTTCGATCATAGCAAGTTGTCGATCTTAGGATATCGAAATTGAAAATAATTATGAAAGGGGAGAAATGATAGCGATTTGATAACGAATACGCCATATTTGTGATTCGTGCTGAATAATTTCGGGATTTTACTAATTTCTATTGAGAAATTTAGTTTATAAAAGTATTTGCTACTTTCCTGTAAATTCTGGTGTATTTAATATTGAAATTCTGGTTTACGGATTTGCTGCTTTTCTGGTAAGAATTCACTTACAAAATATTTCTCTTTGCGGTATCGTGATTGTCATTTTCTTTCAGACATCTTGTCTTCTTACTTTTATGAAGAATTGAAAGTTAAGTGCCGATAACTTTTTCGAGAACCCTCCATGTGATTTTGAGGTGAGATTCATTTCTTAATATGAAAAACAATACTTTTGGAGTTACTGATCTTGTTTTCAATGTATCGGAGTGTCTTGAACCTATATTATATTATGTTGAATATTAATATATTAATTCACTTCCTGCATGCATCGAAAAGCGAAAAAAAATTCAGTTATCTATAGTTTTGTTATACTAGAAATATTAGATATTGGAAATACAATATTTTTAGGGTTCTTTTCTGGGGCATAAAACATCTACCTTTTTGCTATAATGAGTCCCGAGTGACCCTCCCGAATATTCGCCGGGCTGTCCAAACTTCACCTCAGTTGGAAAGTTACCGCATTTGCTGTTCTTGGTCGATCTTCCTAGAGAATAGATGCGTCATCTGTAGTTTTGGCCCAGCTTATGGATGAGTATTAACCTTACACAACATTGATGAATTTTTCTGCCTATTATTATCATCTATACTGGACGTACTACCAAGAGCCATATTTCGATAAACTTTGTATTTTGCGCCCCTTTACATTTACTTTACGTATTTTCTGTTTGTGTTACGTTTAGGCTGTGGGAATCACAAACATCAGGTTGATAAATCTGATCCTTATTGGCTATTAGTAGATATAAGTACTGTTATGTCATGATATAAAATCAATTACGTGTGCGCCTTATATAGCTAGCTATATTCGGTACTACCCTGGGTATTCATCCCCAAACCTTCTCTGCTGATATTTGATAATAATTCGTGTTTGTTACATCAGGAAAACCAACATTGTGATTTTGGATTTTGAGTGTCGAATAAACCATTTTGTGGGAATATCATTGGTTACTTTAGTTTCCCGTTTTACTTATGGCTTTCTAGTTCACTGGCGGCACAGAGGTACTTTAAAACGGGTGGCGTCCTATAATTTTACGATATTTTTCAATTTGTTTTGAACCCGCTCCCACACTACTGAGCAAACCGGCTGCCTCTGGTCAGAAAGATAGGTAGTCATTGTTATTTTGAGAAATGTGATTCTGATGATTCAAAATATTTCTTATGAAGTTGCACCCGTTACACTGGCGCCCAACCTTTTTTTTTATTACTTGGTGGTACGATAAGGTATATTTATTTGTGTTTCGGATTTATATAGTTATACAGGTACTATTTTACGTTACCCTGAATAATTGCGGTTGATATTTCATTCATATGATTCACATACTTTTTTTTATCGTTCATGGTTTATCGAAGATAAAACGGGTTTTGTTCTGTTGGAAATCGAGTTTTACAGGGTGGTTCAAGAGCAAATATTTAATATTTTGAAAAAAATATTTCTTCAATTTTGAGGATCTTGCGATTCTACTCATTTACTTATGAACCTACATACAGAGTGGCCAAAGAAAAATTTATATTTTTTTTTGTTTTTTCATTTTTTTCGGGAGAGGGGTGAATTGGATATCGAACATTTTCGTCACTTGACCGTTCGTTTATTTTCCTTTCTTTCACGCGTGTATTATATACATTGTTTTTTTTTCAAAATGGAAATAAATAGACTACGTAGCGACGAATTAACTTGGGAATTGCTCAGTAGAGGTTCTGATTTAGGTGATGGTATTGTAGATCGGAAACGTGGCCTACTCAGAGAAGTGCTTAGGAAAGAAAGAAATGGCGATATTTGTCAGCCTAGTATGATTTTTGATTCTGGTAAAGAATTAGCAATTTGTGCGGTGAAACTTGACGAAGTATGTGGTGATATTCAAGATTTCAATTCTGAAAATAAGCTTTATGTATATAAAACTTTGAAGACTAGATTATTTCACGTTCAGAATAGATTGAATAAAGTGAATGTTTCTCATGTTGATCAACAGGCGGAAAAGTTGAATTTACTTGATTTATGTGATAAATTACTAAGGAACTTAGATGAAGTATATACTCTCAGTAATAAAGTTAGAGTACCTGAACAAAATTCTATTTTGGACGAACTCAACATTTCAGCTAATGTTTCATTAATTGATCAGCCTAACAACCTGTTACCAAACACATCTACTAGTAACGCACATAATTCCTTGGATAGAAATGTCGAAACAAATACAAAAAGTTCTCATCGTGATGACGCTGACTTAATTGACGTTGGACAGATGACAGAAATAAATTCAAAATCGAAGCCAAACTGTTCTGGACAACACGTAGACAACTTTGATATTATGCAAAGAAATCTTGCTACTTCTGTGAAAGGTATCGGAGATAGAATCAACAAATTAGAATATTTTCAAGCTTTGCCTATACCCCAAGATAGTCAACCACGCAGAGTACAAATTTTAAATGATGTTGAAAATATTGCCGCGAATTCTACAGTAAGGGAGCCTAGAGACATCACTAGAGATATACGTTGTTTCGGTGATCAAAATGTTGTTAATACTTCGAATAATATTGGTTTAAAATTCGTGGATGTTAGTAAGTGGCATTTGAGGTTTGACGGTTCATCGAGTGTCACTGATTTCCTAGAGAAATTAGAGGAGATGAGGATCTCCCGTAATGTATCTGAAGAACAAATGTTATTTTCTGTTTCCGAGTTATTGACAGGAGATGTGTCTATTTGGTATCGTTTTGCAAAAAACAAGATTAACAGTTATAAAGAATTTCTCGACATATTTCGTACAACATTTCTGCCTCGTAACTACGAAGATAAAGTTTTAGATATGATTCGACGCCGAACGCAGGGTAGTTTGGAATCTGTGATAATTTATGTAGCATATATGGAAGGGCTATACGGTAAGCTCTCAAAAAAACCTCCTGAATTTTATAGAGTCAATTCGATAAAAAATAAATTGTTGCCACATATACAGTTAGCATTAGCTGGTAGGAAGATCAATTCTATTGATGATCTCATATCTGTCGGTAGGGACATAGAAGAAGCACACGCGAGTGCTCAAGACTATATGTCACCAACACTGAATCCAAGAAATTCGGTTGAGCCTGGTCTTGAATATAAACGTTCTAGCCGTAGTAGTCAGGTTCATGCTTCCATTAGCGCACTACAAAGTAGTAGTAATGATAATAATTCACTCGTTGTTGATACGGAATCAGTATCAGTTTCTACCATGCCTAGTACTAATTCCAACTCTGCGAAACGTCCTAATTCTTGCTTCAATTGTGGCCAACAAGGACATTTTCGAGCAAATTGTTCACAACCATTAAAGAAAGTCTGTTTCAAATGTGGCCTTCCCAATTTCACGGTGCGTACTTGCCCAAAATGCTCGGGAAACGCACAGTCGAGCCATTAAGTGGCCATAGGAATTGCTCGACTAAATCTGATATGGTCCAAGAAGATATTAAAACACTCAGTCATGAGTCCGAAATGATTGTTGAGCAAATACAGCCAATTCTTTCATATATTTTTGCTAGTTGCCAAGGAGATAATCGTCCTCATTTGGAAGTAGATGTCCTAGGTTTGAAAATAAATTGCCTTTTGGATACGGGTGCAAATCGCACAGTGATTGGTCGATTTGGTTGGGAAAAGTTGTCATCATGTGGTTTGAAACTGCAGCCCTCAAGGATTGTATCTTGTGCTATCGCTAACGATGATAAATGTTCAGTAATTGGTTCAGCCAATGTCCCTTTTCTGTTGGAGGGGAAAGTGAGAACATTATCGGCCCTTATTGTCCCAGAACTTCCATACAATGTGATATTGGGAATGGATTTCTGGATCACCTTCGGTATCGTACCGGATTTCAGGAACAAAAAATGTTGGTCCTTCAATAGTGAAATTAGGGGTAGTGATTCTAACTCTCTCAACGTAGGCTTAATCAAATCCCATACTGCTCTTTCTGAAAATCAGTCGGATCGACTTAACGAGTTGGTATCTAAATATTTTTCATTAATGGGTGACAAAATTGGTAAAACTAGTCGAACATAAAATTGTCCTCATGGATCCTGAACCCATTCGATTGCGTCCCTATCGTGTGTCTCCTGCAATACAGGAACTTATCGATGTTGAAGTAAAGTCTATGCTCGAAAACGATGTCATTGAGCCCTCAAACTCCGCATATTCTTTCCCAGTTGTTATGGTGCCCAAGAAAGATAAGGGACAATATAGGTTTTGTGTCGATTTCAGGCAACTGAACAAGGTGACTAAAAAAGACGCATACCCTATACCCTTTATCAACACAATTCTTGATAAGTTGAAAAGCGCAAAATATTTGAGTTCTGTCGATGTTCGTTCGGCATTTTTCCAGGTACCCATTTCCACTGACTCACGGAAGTATACAGCGTTCACAATTCCTGGTCGTGGCCTCTATCATTTCAAAAGGATGCCTTTTGGCCTTTCGAATAGTCCTGCCACATTTCAAAGGCTCATGGATCGAGTTTTGGGAGCAGACCTTGAACCTTTTTCCTTCGTATATTTGGACGATGTTATCATCGCCACAGATGATTTTGATAAACATCTGGAAGTGTTGGGGGAAGTTTTCAAACGACTTCATGCAGCTGGACTAACTTTATCTAAAGAAAAATGTCAGTTTTGTCGTGAGGAACTCAAGTATCTAGGATATGTTGTGGACCATCAAGGATTGCATGTAGATCCAGATAAGCTCAAGGCAATTCTAGAAATACCAACGCCTAAAAATGTTACAGAGGTTCGCAGGGTTATAGGTACCGCGTCGTGGTATAGGCGCTTTATACCCAATTTTTCGACGGTTATCGCTCCCATGACGGATTTGTTGCGTAAGAAACGTAAATCGTGCTGGAGTGACGAATGTGAACACTCTTTTATGAAAATCAAAGATTGCTTGGTTTCTGCACCGATTCTTGGAATGCCTGACTTTACAATTCCCTTTCAGTTACAAACTGATGCGATTGCTTTTGGCATTGGTGCTGTTTTGTCGCAACAACGTGATGATGGAGAACACGTCATTGCATATATCAGCCGATCCTTGTCCCGTCCAGAAAGGAATTACAGTACCGTCGAAAGGGAGTGTTTGGCTATTGTTTGGGCTATCGAAAAGCTTAGAGCTTATTTAGAAGGTTACCATTTCACAGTGATAACCGACCACCATAGTTTAACATGGTTACACAAGTTGGCACAGGCTAGTGGTCGCCTCGCAAGGTGGATTCTAAGACTCCAACAATTTGACTTTACGATAATCCATAGGAAGGGTAGGGATAACATTGTACCGGATATGTTGTCTCGTACAGTTCCCGAAGTCGACATCTTAACATCGGTAAGTGCAGAAGCAACTTCCAATGTTTTGTCTAGTGGTTCAAAAGATAAGTGGTATCTCAAACAGGTCGAACTCATTAACAAATTCCCACTTCGTTACCCCCTTTGGCGAGTTGAGGCGGGAAAACTTTTTAAACATGTTGCTAGTCCTTATTCTGCTCTATCTGGTGCGTCCTACGACTGGAAAGAAGTCGCACCAAAGGAGTCTCGATTAGAAATATTGAAAATGTACCATGACAGTCCTACTTCAGGACATGCCGGTACCTATAAAACGTTTCATCGTATCTGCACAAAATATTATTGGCCCAAAATGAAGGCTGACGTCGCCAAATACGTGCGATCTTGTCGTGTTTGTTTAGCCCATAAGCCGGAACAAAAAGCTCCTGCTGGATTCCTTTGTGGTAGACCAGAAGTTGATCATCCTTGGGATCTTGTCTCAGTAGACATTGTTGGTCCACTTCCAAAATCCACAAATGGGTATATTTATATACTGAGTGTCCAGGATTACTTTAGTAAATTTTGTATTTTTCTCCCTATGCGTCAAGCAAACGCTAAGACTATCTGTCGACTTTTGAAAGAAAATGTATTTCTTCTCTTTGGTTGTCCTCGAATTCTGTTGACTGATAATGGAAAGCAATTCATTAGTAAGGAGTTGAAAAATCTTACAAATAGTTTTGGTATTAAATTGGTTCGCGTTGCCAATTATCATCCTCAAGCCAATGCTTGCGAACGGCAGCACAGGACTCTGAAAACTATGCTTTCATCCTATATTAAGGATAATCACCGTAATTGGGACATTTATCTGCAAGAAGTTGCATGTGCAATCCGAACTGCAAAAAGTGAAGCAACTGGTGTCTCTCCATATTTCGTTAATTTTGGGCGTAATATAGCCTTGAATGGTAACGATAATGAACCACCAATAGTAGATCCCGACGCCCCAAAAACCGAACTATCTCCAGAAAACAGATCCATAGAATTTTCGAAGCTGTTTAAAGATGTTCGGGCGAGACTTGATAAATCTTTCGAACGCAACGAACGAACCTATAACCTCCGCAGGCGTGATGTGAAATATGATGTAGGACAACAGGTTCTAGTGAAAAACCACTGTCTGTCTGATAAAGCGAACTATCGTACTTCAAAATTCGAACCGAAATTTCGTGGCCCTCTTATTATTCGTGAAAGGATCAGTCCTTGGACTTATCAAATACAGGATGCCAATAATAAATATTTGGGTGACTGGCACGTCCAAGATTTAAAACCCATCCCGGAAAATCAAGATTTAGATGACAGAATTTCGAACGTGTCTGATCAGGAAAATGAGAATTCCGACCAAGAATAAGCTTCGATTATATGTTTTTTTTTTGTGATGATGTATCTCTCATGTATATGTAAATTTTGTTATGACTTATACCCAGAACTTTTGGTACTGCGATGTTGTCGCTCCTTCAATTATAGGATATTTGTCTAGAAGTTCGTTGTTCTTAGAAAATATCAGATTTGTATATATTTTTGAACAAGGCCAAGTTTGGCAGATTTTGGCAACGAGTCATTTATTTGTAGAAAAAAAAAGTTTACACTTTTTTTTTTTGTTAAGTAAGGGGGTGTTGTAACAGTCTAAAATCTCATTAGAATTATGATTAGGAATTTACTCAATTTCAACAGATGAACTAGTATGATTTGGAATATTTATCCAAAATAATGTAATAAGGACAACAATAACAGTTTGATTCATCATTTAATGACCATTTCGGAACGATATATATAAAAGAAAACAAACGAAATCACTTAAACGAATTTTCTTCGCCTTGAATATTCGCATTTAGATCTGCATTGTATATAACTCTTTTGGGAAGTGCACTGTGCTAACTAGACCCATTGTTGCACTGGATTCACGGTCCTTCATATCGAATTTCACTTGGTTCACAGTTCCATCCTTTATATAGACAATCATTTCATTAATTGTTTCATCCCTTGATGCTGATGGAAACCTGAAAATAGGAGAAAATAGATTAATTATGATGTGTGTATATACAAAGCAATAACCTAACTTGAATTTGCGAGCTAATCCACTAGATGGTCGAATTAATATTTTGGTGTACTTACCTGGTCATCGTTCATTTCAGTATTTATCGGTTATATCAATCTGATTGCCTTTTCCTGATTTGAATTTCTGAAAATCAATATATTATGCAAAGTCTTCGGCTGTTGTCCAGTATTGTTTACTTTCCATTCGATCTTTCTTTACATTATTGTAGAAAAATCAGATTGTCACCTGTCCTGTACGTCAAAATTGTCATAGGTATTCACAGGTAGCATGCGCGACTTGACCAATGGTCAATCCTCGAACATCACTCCCCCACACCACAGTTTATTTCAATGTGTGTGAGGAAGACGGAAACGCAAAAGTAATTTGCGAACCAATTCATATTTTAATTCGTCCTCTCATCGATGAAATACTAACTGCCGAAATATTCAAACCTGTGTACCTGTTGTTTTCATTAATATGCGGGAAACAAACAGATTTTGGCGCCGTCACTATTTCAGGGAATTTCGATCATAGCAAGTTGTCGATCTTAGGATATCGAAATTGAAAATAATTATGAAAGGGGAGAAATGATAGCGATTTGATAACGAATACGCCATATTTGTGATTCGTGCTGAATAATTTCGGGATTTTACTAATTTCTATTGAGAAATTTAGTTTATAAAAGTATTTGCTACTTTCCTGTAAATTCTGGTGTATTTAATATTGAAATTCTGGTTTACGGATTTGCTGCTTTTCTGGTAAGAATTTACTTACAAAATATTTCTCTTTGCGGTATCGTGATTGTCATCTTGTCTTCTTACTTTTATGAAGAATTGAAAGTTAAGTGCCGATAACTTTTTCGAGAACCCTCCATGTGATTTTGAGGTGAGATTCATTTTTTAATATGAAAAACAATACTTTTGGAGTTACTGATCTTGTTTTCAATGTATCGGAGTGTCTTGTACCTATATTATATTATGTTGAATATTAATATATTAATTCACTTCCTGCATGCATCGAAAAGCGAAAAAAAATTCAGTTATCTATAGTTTTGTTATACTAGAAATATTAGATATTGGAAATACAATATTTTTAGGGTTCTTTTCTGGGGCATAAAACATCTACCTTTTTGCTATAATGAGTCCCGAGTGACCCTCCCGAATATTCGCCGGGCTGTCCAAACTTCACCTCAGTTGGAAAGTTACCGCATTTGCTGTTCTTGGTCGATCTTCCTAGAGAATAGATGCGTCATCTGTAGTTTTGGCCCAGCTTATGGATGAGTATTAACCTTACACAACATTGATGAATTTTTCTGCCTATTATTATTATCTATACTGGACGTACTACCAAGTGCCATATTTCGATAAACTTTGTATTTTGCGCCCCTTTACATTTACTTTACGTATTTTCTGTTTGTGTTACGTTTAGGCTGTGGGAATCACAAACATCAGGTTGATAATTCTGATCCTTATTGGCTATTAGTAGATATAAGTACTGTTATGTCATGATATAAAATCAATTACGTGTGCGCCTTATATAGCTAGCTATATTCGGTACTACCCTGGGTATTCATCCCCAAACCTTCTCTGCTGATATTTGATAATAATTCGTGTTTGTTACATCAGGAAAACCAACATTGTGATTTTGGATTTTGAGTGTCGAATAAACCATTTTGTGGGAATATCATTGGTTACTTTAGTTTCCCGTTTTACTTATGGCTTTCTAGTTCACTGGCGGCACAGAGGTACTTTAAAACGGGTGGCGTCCTATAATTTTACGATATTTTTCAATTTGTTTTGAACCCGCTCCCACACTACTGAGCAAACCGGCTGCCTCTGGTCAGAAAGCTAGGTAGTCATTGTTATTTTGAGAAATGTGATTCTGATAATTCAAAATATTTCTTATGAAGTTGCACCCGTTACAATGTCCTCAAACCTTCACCTCTTTCTTCGCGTATATGCATTTACTTGATTTGAGCGTAAGTCCTGCTGATCTCAGTCGCTGAAAAACCCTTTCGAGTTTCTGAATATGTTCATCCAAATCCTTTGAAAATATGATGATGTCATCCAGGTATATTAGAATATTCTTCCATTTCATGTCCTCGAACACCCTATCGGCCAATTCCTGAAAAGTTGCTGAGGCGTTACAAAGGCCAAAGCTCAGAACGTTGAATTCGTAGAGTCCGTGTCCCTGTGCGATAAATGCCGTGTAGGGCTTAGAATCTTCCTCAATCCTGATCTGCCAGTATCCACTGAACATGTCTAATGTAGTGAGATATTTGGCATCTTCAAGGTATGTGAGTATATCGTCAATATTAGGCAGGGGGTAGGTTGATTTTTTGGTCACACTATTAAGTTTCCTGTAATCTACACAGAACCTTATTTTACCATCTCTTTTCTTGACAAGAACAACTGGGCTTGACCACGGAGAATGGCATGGACGAATTATATTGTAATCTAGCATATCCTGTATTTGTTCATGAATAATTTCCCTTCCTTTCTGCGAAACTTTATAGGGCCAATTTTTAATTGGTTTTGTGTCTTCCATTATTTCGATCTTGTGTTCTGTTAGGTTGGTTTTGCCCATTATTCTCGTGGATTTTGAGAATACGTCTGCGTATTCCACAAGCAATTCTGAAAGGATTTCTTTGAATCCTGCATCCTCCATGTGTGACAGAACGTGATCACTTAGTAACACATCTTCATCTTGGCCTTCCTCGTTTTCCGTGTACAGAATTAGGGCTTCTTCAAAGTCACTATCTTGATATTCCAGGAAACCGACCGTCGTACTTCTGAATATTTTCTTATTCATATTGCTGAGGTTCATTATCATGAGGGTAGCATCGTTTTTCTCTATAGAAAGGGGTGAACAAATCAATCCATTATTCGAGAGAAAAATTTCGTTTTGCGTGAATTTGAAGTTTTTTAAATCCGAAACATTTCTAGAAAGTTGAACTGACACTTTTGTTTTTGCCTAGGGTTTCAATATGTGGTCGTCTTTCAGGATTACTTTGTCAGGTTTCTCAGGCACCTCGACTTCTGTGGGAATCTCTATCCATTCCTCTGTAGTGTTCAATTCGGTCTGCTTTGCTTCTGTATATGGGGTAAGAGTGTTTCGTTCCTCGATTATGTTGAAACTTGGTTGTAGCATAAAGGTCTCAATGTATTTAGGTTCTGTATCTAAAATTCCAAATACCTCGCTGATGGATTAATTATTTTTCAACGTGAATTATGTGATCGCAGCTATCTCGCTATGGTATGCATTCTTGTAGTCAAATGTTTCGGGCATTCTGAGGTCCACTTCAGACGATAAGGCTTAATTAGGTGTTTGTTTATGTTATTTCATTCCCCTAGTTATGGTTTTCCCTTTAATTTCGAGGGTTATTTTTCGATTACGCAAATCAATGACACACATTATGTTTATTCAAGAAGTCAATGCCAAGTAGAACAGGTACTGGAAGTTTGTCTATAACTATAACTTTACACGTTGTTTCCAAGTGCCCTATAGATATCCTGATTATTGCCCTCCCATCGTTGGGACTTTCTGTCCTCCGGCTACGATTAAATTATTTCGGCAGGGTCTATAATATTTTATGAAGTCCTTTGAAACTATGCTATTTTGGGCGCCTGTATCTGAGACTGCGCTTACTGGTTTTTGTTGATTTTCAGCCCTAGCGTCAAAACATCTTTAGCAGCCGTGTGTTTCATGCCTCCACTGTATGACAGGACGACGGTGGAGTTTAGTTGTGTCGTCTGTTCCCGTTTGGGTAACTGTCTGTCCTACATGTAATCGCCGACACCGAGGCCTTCCATCGTGGTTACGTGAATTGAAGGTGAGCTGAGGGTCCTAAGTGCGAAAAATTGCCATTTGGGTTATGATTTCCATACTTTATTGGAGGTTTCCCCTGATATTTTGGACGCCTTTGTTGCCCTTGAGAATTACTTTTGTAGTTGCCTTGTCTGTATTGATTGGGATTTGGTTGTGATCTGTAATATCCTTGTTGATTTTGAGTATTTCCATTTCCATTTGCCTGCCGAAAATTAGTTTGGTTCCTCTGGGAATGGTAATCGTTGTTCCTGAATCCTGATACTGGTGGTTCGTAATTAGTTGTTGGTTGATTTTGAGCGCATTGGCAAGGGTGAAGAGGGCCACAGCGATTTGTATTTGGACTGGATACATCTTTTAATTTATTCACCATTTTGTTAAACTTTTCCCATGTCATCCCGTCTTCCAGAATAAGCCTATAGTTGGTATAGAACTCCTGATATATACCGTTTTCAAAATATTTACGGAAATTCTCCACATAAAAACCTGGATCGTACTCACCGTACAGAGTTCGTAGTTGGTAATAGTAGGTTTTTATTGATTCTTCAGGGGTTTGTTTTCTATCGAGGAAACGTTTTCCCATGAATCTTTCGAAGTCCTGACCTTCATATTCGCCCAAAAAGTTTTTATTTCAGGTCACGTTTTTTGGGAATTCTCAACAGCTTCTGTATACCTCGTATACCAAAGGTTTGCTGCATTTTCCAAAAAAGATCCGAAGTATGCGATTTTTAGTGAGTTATTCCATCTATTTGCTGCTGCTGTACGTTCGTAGCTTTTCATAAATGCCGATGCGTTATCAGAACAGGGGTTGAAAATCTGTGGGCTCAGAAAAGAGGGAGTAGCTGGGGTTCTCGGTGCTACGAGACTAGCATTCAGCGTGACGTTTTCCATATTTGTTTCAATTTTAGTGGTTGTCAAAGTATTGCCTGAAATTATGCTGTCGGGATTCGAGTTAGGGATGGTAATTTTATCTATTGCCTCTTTGTCGTTTAATTCGATTTTCGGTATCTCACTGTCTCTGGGTTCCTGTCTGTCTGCAGTCCCAATTTCACTGTCTTCTTCTGATAGATTACTGGGCTCGGTAGTAGAGTTTAGCGGGTTTTGCGGGCTGTGCGTAACAGAGCTTAAAGGTGGCGATCTTGACAGTTTCAATGACTTATTGAGAGGATTATTTTCGAATATATCTGTGCTCCTGTGTGGGGGGTTGAACGAAATTTTTTCTAACGCAACTAATTTAGGTTTGGAAGATGTTTTGTGGTTAGGTCTCACCATTCCTGATCGTAATTTGAAGTTAAGAAGACTGTCATCGGACATTCTTGGTGTCAGTAGGCATAATGACGAAACGTTATGTGTACAAATTGTACGTAGAGATGTGTCACAGGATGATAACAATTATATTTGTAGCGACGCTAAATCATTAAAAATTCCGAATATATGTTAGAATTCCCCTTTTATATTTGTTTGTATATCAATAAAAGCTTACTTCATTTCTTAAATTACCTACTTAACTTCTTTCTTCCCTTCATACTAATCATTCTATGACTTCTATAAGAATTTAACTGAACTATTATATACTATCGAATTTTTTTCTCTCTTCTGATAACCCTTTCTACTAGTGTCTTTTAACTTCAATTTTTAATGAAATTGAGTCAGGTATAGTGATTCCATTATGGAGAATGAGACTCAAGGAAAGAAGCTTAGGCGCCTCCACCATGTCACGATCTTGGTCCTCCTGATGGGATAAGGCCACTGGACCATCTTTGAGGGTAACTCAGATAGGGTAGATCATATCAACTCAGACACTAATAGTTTGAGAGATATGAAAAGTAGTAAAAACCATGTTGAAACCACAAATACATTTATCACATCATCGATATAAAAGAGGAATCATCCAAATGCGATACAAAACAATTAAGTGGTACTTACAATATGAATAGAGCCATTTCGGAGAGGGTTGTCTGGTAGGATGCACAAAGACCTAACTCGTTAACGCAACGACCGACTGTGCGAACCCCTAGTCCACGACCGACGGCAACTACCCGCTAATCAAGTATCCACTATCAGCTATCAACTGTCTCTTGAATAATCATAATCTGTATTTATCTGAATTCTCAAGAACTATTATTGTTTAGGTTATTCTCGGCACGTTACTTATGGAGGTTACTCAGTCGTACAGGTTGTTAACGAGTCAATGTCAAAACGTGTTCGAAATGTTTATAAACTTTTCGGTTCAATGAGAAAAGCACGATTCATAATTTTATAGAAAAATTGAATTATTAATGACTTTGATTATGATTTTGGAAAAATTACTCAATTGTGACAATATAAAATATCACTATGTCTGGATTAAGGACTTTTCACGACTAGTATCGAGTCAACTCAACAAAAATCGTAGTAAGAAATTCATTTGCGATCAGTGCCTCAACTATTACCATTGCCAGGAGAAGCTGATAGTCATGCCGCTCAACGTGAAAAAATCAATAATGAAAAAATTTCATTTCCCAAATATGATTTTGTAGAATTCAAGAACCATATCTATAAGCAGACATGCCCTTTCATCATTTATGCCGATTTCGAATCACAATTGGAGAAATGTAATTCCAAAATTTCAAAAACCACTTCAAAGTATCAACATCATAAAGCTAACAGTGCTGGGTACTACTTCAAATGTTCTTTCGATGACTCGCTGTCATTTTATCGTAGTCATAGGGGTGGAGATTGCATGGACTGGTTTGCCTGCGAAATGTCTAAAATTGCCAAATTTTTCGAGTCAAAATTGAAGAATATCATCCCCATGATAGTCAAACCGGCTATTACCAGTGGCGCAACCATCTGCCACATTTGCGAAGAGAAATTCAAGGCAAAAGACGTTATCGTACGTGACCACGACCATTTTACTGGCGCATTCAGAGGCTTCGCACACCAGGCTCCCTGTAATGGCAACTTTAGGAAAATGTTCGTTGTTCCCATTACGTTACACAACTTCTCAGGATATGATTCGCATTTTATAATCAGATATATTTCCAAGCAGGGACGTGTGAGCGTACTCCCGGTCAATCGCGAAAAATTAATTTCCTTTACACAACATGATGATGAAACGAGCATGAAATTCCGATTCATCGACTCTTTTCGCTTTCTGGGAGCCAGTCTCGATGCTCTAGTGTCAACGTTGAAAGTCGATGATTTGAAAATCCTGAATAAGGAATTCAGTGAAGTGAATGAGACGAAATTCGAATTGTTGACACGAAAAGGAGTATTCCCATATGACAATGTCGATAATGTGTAAAGATTGGATGAATCCGAGTTGCCAAGTATTCAAAATTTCTATAACAAATTGAACGATACAAATATTTCGGACGACGATTACGCGCACGCGCGAAAAGTTTGGGAATCTTTCGAGCTGAAATCGCTGGGGGAATATAGCGACCTATATATGCGGACCGATATTCTTCTTCTTGCTGACGTCATGGAAAATTTCCGTGCGTCATCCCTCAAGACCTATGGCCTCGATCCTGCTTGGTATTACACCATGCCCGGCCATACTTGGGACTGCATGCCCAAGTATACTGGGTGTTAGCTGCAAATCATCAAAGATATCGACATGGTGATGTTTGTGGAGCATGCGATAAGAGGGGGAGTATCGGTTTGCTGCAATAGGTATAGTGAAGCAAATAATAAATATCAGAAAAATTACGATCCAAAAAAACCGTCAAAGTACCTTATCTATCTTGACGTGAATAACCTTTATGGAAACGTAATGAGTGAACCACTCCCTTATGGGGCCTTTACTTGGGTAGAAAATGTTGACATTGATGTAACCCTGATTCCTGAGAACAGTCCAGAAGGCTATATTCTCCAAGTTGATGTGGAGTATCCTGAGGGGTTGCATGACCTACACAAGGACCTACCATTTTGTCCCGAACACCGCACACCACTAAATTCAAAATTATCCAAACTAATGACCACACTCCACGATAAAAAACAATATACTTTACATTATCGAAATTTGAAGCAGGCATCAGAACACGGCCTGAAATTGACCAAGATTCATGAAGTATTGAAGTTCAAACAATCCACGTGGCTAAAGCCCTACATCGAGTTGAATACTCGATTGAGGACCTAGCCACAAACGATTTTGAAAAAGATTTAGAAAATTGTCCAATAATGCGGTGTTTGGGCAGACGATGGAAAATATCCGTAATCATAAAACAGTTAAGTTAGTCAGAATGTATGAAGGCCGCTATGGCATTAAGAATTTAATTTCACGTCTTCGGTTCCAACAACGAACAGTTTTCGATGACAATTTCAATGAACCTCTCTACATTGGCATGTGTATCCTTGACTTGTCAAAAATTGTCATGTATGATTTCCACTACAATTTCATGTTGCCAAAGCTTGGAGCTGACGTAAAACTCATGTATACTGATACGGACAGCTTCATCTACGGAATTGTATGTGACGATGTGTATAGTGAGGTGATTGATGCATATATCGAGAGATTTGACACGTCTGACTATGCTCCAGACAATATTTATGGTATACCTCGAGTGAATAAAAAAGTCTTGGGCCCATTAAAGGATGAGGCAAACGGTAAGATTATTACGCATTTTGCTGGACTACGGTCCAAGATGTACAGTTATAAATTGGATATTTTCAAACCAACGCTGTTGTATTGATGACTCATCTTCCCATGAAAAAAATTTTACTTCTTTCATTCATCCAATAATTCACCAAATGTTGTATATATGTATATTTTCAATTATTTCAGTATTATCTAATTATTCCCAATATTCATATTTTATTGTATGAACATTTTTTTTTTCATTTTTATTATCTCTTTTTACATTTATACTATTATACACTTTCACAATTTAGAATATAGAAACAATTAATAGACTTTTCTGTGTTTTCTTCCCCCTTGAACCCCCACACACTTGACTGGATGTGTACGAGAAAGAGATGGAGAGAGGAAAGATAAGAGAAGAAGAGAGAGTGAGAGAAAAAAGTAAAGAAGAGAGAAAGAGAGAGGGAGAGAGAGAGGGAGAGAGAGAGAGAGAGAGGGAAAGAGAGAGAGAGAGAGAGGAAGGGGGAGAAAGAGAGAGGGGGAAAGAGATGTAATAAGATGTGGGTTGAAAGTATGGATGTAAAACAGTTGTATCATGTCTTCTGACGGATACAGACGTGTACTAGAAGAATTTGGCTTGAAGGTTAGACAACTCAGCGCAGACATCTAATTGTATGAGCAGAAAGTTTGTCTGTTTAAAGATTTTGAAAATTTGAGTGTTTGGGACAAGGTGTTCACCGAACTGAGACGCACAGCTACACCTATATTGAGAAGAAGAATTCAACCAACACAGCTACTAGATGGCGATACTGAAAGCAAGCTTCATTCTATTGACAGCTCTGAGCAACAACGTATTTTACACAAACATACCGTACAATACGAGGAATTCAGCCGTATGTTTTGATGTGAATCGTAAACAACAGTGTGATTGGAAGCTGATGAGTAGAATGTATGTCAATAATAACAAACTACCTGTATATCCATTCGACATGTCGCAACATGTTAATGAAAGCAGCATCGACTACAAATTGAAATTAGAGTTTTCTGATGGCAGTGACGGCGAAATAGGAGACTGGCAGACCCTTGCATTGAAAAAACTCTCCGCAAAATTGGATCAAGATACTGTCAATGTCATTGAAATTTTGACACTTTGCTGTACACTTATATGTTCACCTATTTTAATCTCGAATGTTATTGTTGGAATACTGAGAAATAAGGGATGTGATGATTGAAAACTCTGAAATTATTATATATTTTTTTTATTTCGGCAATAAATTACATAACCAATCATATGAAGTATCGACATTGTGAAGACTGCACTGGAACCTTCCTCCATGGAAATGATTCATGCAGGGTGGAATGGATTGTAGGAACGTTATTAGCTGCCACCAAGAATTGTCAAAATCTTCCAAATAAACAATGTGATTGGTCATCTCCAACTCTGCACATTTTCGCTGCAAAAACTGAATTTTTTGATGGCCTCTTACGTAGATGATGTTTGTCTGCTGCAGGTTATCTTGTAGTATCTGATCCAACTCATTCAAATCCACATAAGCACTGGGATATTTTAAACCATGAACGTAACGTTCCACATGATTCGCCATCTTTCTATCTTCTTTGCTCAAACTCGAAAACTTTACAGATGGCTTGAATAGATAATGAATCGTCTTTATGCCAATGCGAATAGTCATTCCCTTTGGAATGAATTCACCTTCAACCATGAACGCTTGAATGTCAACCAGTGCGATCTCCATGACTCTTTGGAGCAAACTGGCGTCTGACTGGTGCGACATCAACACCTAGAACTAGGCAATATTTCGAACAATTTCGCTGAGTGGGAGGTGTTCTATGATTTGGTCATGAACGATGATGCAATAGGCTTTGGTGTCGGGAGGGAAAATTGTCGTCGCTTCAATGTCCAACTTTATGTCAACTGTAGACGACTTCATGCCTAGATGGCGCCTCAAGCAATCGATAACAAACATTGGTCGGGTTTTGAATTCATTGAAATTCACTAAAGAGCGTTTTTGTTGACAGTTATGGTAGCTCTAGTTGAACTCTGTTTAGTTGAAGTGAGCGTCAGCAAATTGGTCTTTGGAAAAGTCCAATAGCATTCTTTCTTGTGGATAATAGTCGCTCGCTATTCAGAGCCAATCGTATGGATTTGATGTTGGTATTATCGAACAAGGTGGCGTCTTCATGCAAATTATCGGCTTTTTTCGTTTGGATAACGTACGTTTATATAACGTAATGATCCATCAGATGAATTAATCAATGGATTCGAACGGGTGCATAATCATCAGACATATCGACATACCTATTACAAGAAGAAATGTGCATACAGGGTTATAAAAAAAATTATACAATTGGTCAGATAGAGAAACATGTTGAAAGGGAAATTATGGAATTCGACAATAAATGCAGACGCTGTATAAGATGGTTTGATAACGAAAAACCGCGAGTTACGTTTCCGCCTGATCAGTATGGGTTCATTGTTCCACCGAAAGCGAACGCTCATATTCAGTACACACGATGTATACTACATATACTCTCAGTACTTCATGGTTCTACGAACCTCGTCAAAAGCAAACGAGACACATCATTCAAACATATTAGACAGGCAACATATGATAGATGACCCCTCTGACTGTTGATTTCGATCAATATACAGGTCGACAATGGGAAAATATACAGAGAAACTCGCTGCAAGAACTGCCTACTTCAGGTATGACCAGCAAAACATATATTAGACAAATATGTCGAACAACTCTCGACCAAAACTCGTAAAACTATTTTGTGCTTCACCAAAGGAAGAACTCGTGATAACATTTATCTGTCAACTACTCTACAAGAAAGATTCTTTATAGACCTATATGCAAAGTCTAAAAATTCTCTAGATATCATCAAACTTAGAGGCGGCAATAAAAATGATATTATAGGTATGTGGTGAGCTCCAAATAAACTAGACTGATAATGTTGAACATTTTGCATCAAACAACAAAAAAAAAACATTCTTTCACCGTCCACCTTGGAATATATCGAAAAAATCTTTACTAAAACTCCGTGCTTGGTTCGTGAAATATGTCAATCAACTCTTCACCAGAACTCATCATATAACAGCTCTGTGTTCTATCATAGGAAGTATTCTGGTTGGTTCGTGAACTATGTTAAGCAACTCTCTACCAAAACTCGCAATTTTAGGGTTAGAGACACTAAGGGTTAGCAACATGAGGATCATCTTTCAGGTGATCTAATATATCATGAAAGCAAACCCAGGCAGCACTACAAAAAAATCTGTCACATAGAAATCTTATAATGAAGGCAAATTTTCATTCGAATCCAGCGATAATCCTTATTAGAATTACCAGTCGCGCGCTCGGATAGATCGTGAAAAGTATACCTGATCAGAACTGTAGAAATCTTGCGTCTATACGAGGTGTTTTTGTAATAAGTATATACATATATTGAGAACATCAATACATAATAGTCTCATATCAGATATTTTCTAATTCTTTAAATTTACTAGAAATTTCATCCGGAAAATTGAACAAAAACAGGAAAAAATCAAGTTCGCCCATACAAAACAAATTAAATGTTTGAACTCAGCATCCCCCACACCAAAATTCATGTAGAGGGAACGTCACGTTCGTCAAAGCGTAGAAATCCAGGTGTGAAATGGGGCCTCACTCCCAAATATTTGATCCCCTATATTCTTTGGTGTCATTCGATAGTATATGTGTCTCGGGGTTTGAAATTTTCACACTTATTTCAGAACAGCCCAGTATATAAAAAATGTGTTATAAAGCATTTAGAGAGGCCTTACCTTTACTGTTTTTCGCCTCAGCAGGTGTGAATGCGATGAAAATCTGAATAATGAATGAAAATACTGAACAAATAAAGAAATAAATACTCGATAGTCAGCGGGAAACCTGATAACAGCTTTCTATCTTCCAAGATATGAACTACCACGAGGAAAAATGTAATATACAGGACGATTAAGAACCGGAATCAGATGAAATATTTGAGAGACGTATGACTTTACATCATACCCAACAAAAAAACAGAAAATGCATCATAAATTCCAATTGATATTCCTCATAGAAGCTATAGGTGCAGCAAACCCATACCTGCCATTGGAAATAAAGAGTACTCCTAGGGACGAACACGCAAATACATTGATATGCGCAGAATTTCAAGGTTTGCGAGATATCAATAAATAATGAGGAGCCGTGAATAACATATATTTTTATGTTATCTCCCATAAAGCTAGTATTGGGCCTTCTTAATAATACTGACATTAGAGGCGCGAATAGAATACTCTACTCTCTGTACGACCTCGCTACACATGCTGCTAAATAGATGACACTTGACAGATGCCACGTGACACATGAGGCGTTTTGCAGAGGAGACAGATCACACATGCGTCAAAATGTGACGGAAACATCAAAAAAACAGCACAATTAAAATATCGCTTCGATAACATAATATGATGATGGCGCACCATTCTAACCAAATAGAATATGAACAACATAACCAATTATGAATTGTGGTCTCAGACAAAAATATTCGGAAAGACTAATGTACACGGCGAAAAATTATTTTTTCTCTTGCTATCAGCATTCCCAGGCAGTTCAAGTATCCTCATGATATTCAAAATCGTATCTCGGATATCATTTGGAATATTGCCCAAGTTCATCAATATAGAATAATCAAAAAGGTAGCATTCTTTTCAAACCGAAATAAAGATTCCCTATGCTAATTATTAATAACAATTGTATTCAAACAGTACAGGACACATATAGTTATTTCACGAACACAGCTTCACAAGAACCAGGATTTTTATTCCAGACAAGAAGCAACTCTACAAAATACAGATACAACATGTTTTAGAATACTGTTTCCACATATGGCATTGAGCAGACACAGATACGTTGATGCTCCTAGATTACGTCCAGAGAGACAAGCCATGCGCTTGGTGGGCTATGCCACACTCACTAAGTCTTGAGAACATCGAAAAATCATAAATGAGTTGACGACCTATCACGATTCACAGATACTTTCACTTCATTAACAACATTGAAATATCACAGACAAGTCGGCGCCTTTACAGTTTTCTACAGATACTCCCACGGGAAATGACTTTCAGGAATCTCTGCTATCATTTCATCACTCTAGCAATACCTGTCAGACGAATACGGCAAGCAAAGACGACACATTCTTTCGTCATCAATTTCCAAATAATATATCGAACAACTCTTTAGCGGAACTCATGAAATGACTAAACTTACCAAAGGAAGTATTTCCAAGATATCCCAATGTTCAATACCTTATTCCTCTCCTTAGCCTACGCGCGAAGTTTCAAGAACATAATAGACATTTCCATTCTACTTTCCATATACTAATTATGAATTAACTTCTTGGACATAAATATTCGAACAGGCTATCATGCCTTACTGAAAATCAGATATTTCTTGTCAGGTGGAATGTCAACCAATTTCATTGATATAAAATGATCACAAGGTACCTAAAATTTTTTACACCCGAAATGAAGATACTAATGCGGATCCTGAACAAGAATCGAAATCAGACAGTACACGACACCCAGATCTATCTCGAAAGGTGCTAAACAAAAAACTAGGATTTTTATTTCAGGCAACATGCCACTCTACAAAATACAGATACGACCTGTTCCAGAATACGGTTCCACATATGGGTTTTTCCACACTCACTGTTCCTTCAACAACATTGTTACATCACAGAATAGTCATCGACCTTTATTCACTTCTTCTACAGATACACGGGAAATAGTTTTCAGAAATTCCTGCTATCATCTCACCGCTAGCAATACCAGTTAGACGCACTTAACAAATTCAGACAACGCATCCTGTTTTCACCAATCATGAATATGTCGAGCAACTCTTCACCAAAACTCATAAAACGACTAAGTTTACCATAGGAATGGTTCCAAGATCTTCAAAAGTTCAAAATTTAATACCTACCTCCTTTTCTAGCATATGCATGATTTTCTTCGAATATAATAGGTATTTGCTTTCGTGTGCTTCAAGAGATAAATAATAATGATAATCTGACGCATATTACAACACCAAACATTCAAACAACGTATCTCAATAATTATGAACTAACTTCTGAGACGAAAATATTCGGAAAGAATCGCATCTCTCTCTCTTATCAAGTGAATCATTCCCAGTCAGTTTGAATAGCCTATCCTCTTTAAGGTACGCACGATGTTCTTCAAACATTATAAGGATTTTCCTTCGTGTGCTCCAAATGATAAAAATATGAACTGATGACGATGTAGCAGAACATGAAAACATAGATTAATCATGAGGAAACTTGTAATTCAAAAAATATTCAAACAGGCTTTTATAGATTATAGAAAATCGTATCTCAGCTATCGCTCGAAATATCGACCAACTTAATCGATATAAAATAATGATAATGAACCAGATTCTCCACCTGACATATAATAAAAAGATCAGAATCATGAAAAGAAATTGTCAGAGGAAAAATATTCGAATAGGTTGTTATCATATACACTATGGAGAATGGTATCTCGGCTATCATTTGAAATATTGATCAACTTCATCGATATAAAATAATGATAATGAACCAGATTCTCTACCTGACATATAAAAAAAGAGATCTGAATCATGAAAAGAAATTGTCAGAGGAAAAATATTCGAATAGGTTGTTATCATATTATACACTATGGATAATGGTATCTCGACTATCATTTGAAATATTGCCCAACTTCATCGATATAAAATAATCACAAGGTATCATTCTTTTCAACCGAAATAAGAATACCCCATGCTGATTATAAATAATTATTGAATTCAAACAGTATATGACACATAGTTCCATCAAGAACGCTGCTCCACAAAAACTAGGATTTTATTTTAGACGGAAAGCTGCTCTACAAAATATAGTTCAATACAACCTGTTCAAGAATACTGTTCCTCATATGAATTCAGCACTCATACATATACATTGATGCTCCTAGATTACATCCAGAGAGACAAGCGCCTGGTGGGCGATGCCACACTCACTAAGTCTTGAGACCATCGAAACATCGCGAATGATTCGGAGACCTTTCCTTATTCTACAGATACTTCCACTCCATTAACAACATTGAAAAATCACAAAAAAGTCGTTTCTCTTCAGATATGTTGAACAACTCTTTAGCGGAACTCATAAAATGACTAAACTCACCAAAGGAAGTATTTCCAAGATACACCAATATTCAAAACCTTAATCCCCTCCCTAGGCATGCGCGATGTTTTACGAACATAAAAGGCATTTCCATTCGTGAGCTGCAAGTAATGAAAAAATAATCTGACACCTATCATAGTACTAATTATGAATTATCTTCTTAGACATAAATATTCGAACAGGCTATCATGCATTACAGAAAATCATATATTTTTTGTCAGGTGTAATGTCAACCAATTTCATTGATATTAAATGATCAAAAAGTACCATTTCATCTCAACCGAAATGGAGATACTAATGCTGATCCTAAACAAGAATCGAGATCAAACACTATACGACACCTAGATCTATCACAAAAACTAGCATTTTCATTTCAGGCAACATGCTACTCTACAAAATACAGATACGACCTGTTTCATAATACGGTTCCACGTATCGGTTTTTCCACACTCACTGATTCTTTAACGACATTGATACATCACAGATCAGTCATCGATCTTTATTCACTTCTTCTACAGATACATGGGAAATAATTTTCAGAAATTCCTGCTATCAGCTCACCGCAAGCAATACCAGTTAGACGCACTCAACGAATTCAGACAACGCATCCTGTTTTCACCAATCATGAATATGTCGAGCAACTCATCATCAAAACTCATAAAACGACTAAGTTTACCATAGGAATGGTTCCAAGGTCTTCAAAAGTTCAAAATTCAATACCTACCTCCTTTTTCAGCATATGCATGATTTTCTTCGAATATAATAGGTATTTGCTTTCGTGTGCCTCAAGAGATAAATAATAATGATAATCTGACGGATATTGCAGCACCAAACATTCAAACAACGTATACCAATAATTATGAATTAACTTCTGAGACGAAAATATTCGGAAAATCATATCTCTCTCTCTTATCAAGTGCAACACTCCCAGTCAGTTTGAATATCCTATCCTCTTCAAGGTACGAACGATGTTCTTCAAACATTATAAGGATTTTCCTTCGTGTGCTCCAAGTGATAAAAATATGAACTGATGACGATGTAGCAGAACATGAAAACATAGATTGATTATGAGGAAACTTGTAATTCAAAAAATATTCAAACAGGCTTTTATAGATTATAGAAAATCGTATCTCAGCTATCGCTCGAAATATCGACCAACTTCATCGATATAAAATAATTATAATGAACCAGATTCTCCACCTGGCATATGAGGAATAGATCAGGATCATGAAAAGAAATTGTCAGAGGAAAAATATTCGAATAGGTTGTTATCATATACACTATGGAAAATGGTATCTCGGCTATCATTTGAAATATTGCCCAACTTCATCGATATAGAATAATCACCAGGTACCATTCCTTTCAACCGAAATAAGAATACCCTATGCTGATTATGAATAACTATTGAATTCCAACACTATATGACACATAGTTCCATCAAGAACGCTGCTCCACAAAAATTAGGATTTTTATTTTAGACGAAAAGCTGCCCTACAAAATATATTTGAATTCAACCTATTCAAGAATACTGTTCCTTATATGGGTTCAGCACTCACACATATACGTTGATGCTCCTAGATCACATCCAGAGAGACAAGCCATGCGCCTAGTGGGCGATGCCACACTCACAACGTCTTGAGAACAGCGAAACAGCGCAAATGAGTCGGAGACCTTTCCTTATTCTACAGATGCTTCCACTCCATTAATAACATTGAAAAATCACAAAGAAGTCGTTACTCTTCAGATATATTGAACAACTCTTTAGCGAAACTCATAAAACGACTAAGTTCACCAAAGAAAGTAGTTCCAAGATACATCAATATTCAATACTTCACCTCCTCTTGGCAGCCTCCCTAGGCATGCGCGATGTTTCACGAACATAATAGGCATTTTCTTCAGTGCGCTTCAAGTGGTGAGAGAATAATAATCTGACACCAATTATAGTGCCGAACATTTGAATAACATATAACAATTATGAATAACCTTCATAGATAAAAATATTCTAACAGGCTGTCATGCATTACGGAGAATCATATATCTCTTGTCAGGTGAAATCTCAACCAATTGGAATCAAACAGTATACATCACCCCGATCCATCAAGAAAGTTTCTACATTGAAACTTGGATTTTTATTCCAGACAACATGCTACTCTACAAAATACAGATACGACCTGTTTCGAAATGCTGTCTCCTCCACATATGGGGTTCAGCAACCACATATATACGTCAATGCTCCTTGATTCCATCCAGAGAGACAGGTCATCCGCCGGGTGAGTGATGCCACACTCACTGATCTATCAATAACATTGTATCATCGCCGGAAATACGGAGACATTTCTCTCTCCTACAGATATATTTTCTCAAGAAATAATTCTCAGAAATCGCTGCTATCATTCCATCACTAACAATAGCAGTCAGACGGATTCGACACGCCCTATAACCTCTATAGCTATATGCACCATTTCCTTTAAAAACGCTCGCTTTTCAAAATGTATTCATACTCAGTTCCCTTCATATTTTGCATAAGAGCTAACGATTTATGTTGAACGATTCCAGCTAATTCCTTGATTATTCAATCTTGGTCAACGTTTTGCATTCTCACGATAGATAACTGCAACAGGCGATATGACACAAATTTTCGATATAGGAATTATACAACAACCAATACTCGATATATCTAATCATTTTGCTTCTTCAGCACATGTTGCTTCATGCTGTCTAATCTTGTGAATTTTTTTCATACAATCATGAAAGTTGGAGATTTTTTCTTGATGTTCTTTCCCCAATACACCTATCATTCATCCCCTGTCATTCACCTTGCTACCCCCAGCCATTTACCTTGCTACCCCTTCATTCACCCTCGCCACACCGCCATGCAAGGAATCGTTACAGAAATGTAATTTTATCGTGACATTTGATTCCATTCCATGCCAATGTTCCACCAACATCGAATTTTTGTCGTAAAGATATGATACAACTTTTATAAATCCATACCTTCCACTCACATATTATTACCACTCTTATTGCAAGAAAAGAATAGCGGAAGGGCCTTGAGCGAAATTATTTCTCTGGAGGTGGCTATCAATAAATATGAAAACGATTCAACACCGCACGAAAGGTATATATCAGGAAATATAGTACAGGTCCCAGGGTCTTGATTGACTTCAATTAAAGTTAATTGATGACCGGGCAAAGTTCATCAGTCTCATTCATTTGATGAAATTTTTTTTAAATCCCGATATTCTTCCGGAAGAACACAAAAGGTATATATCAGGAAATATTCTTCCGGAAGAACGTATATGTGTGAGTGCTGAACCCATATAAGGAACAGTATTCTTGAATAGGTTGAATTCAAATATATTTTGTAGGGCAGCTTTTCGTCTAAAATAAAAATCCTAATTTTTGTGGAGCAGCGTTCTTGATGGAACTATGTGTCATATAGTGTTGGAATTCAATAGTTATTCATAATCAGCATAGGGTATTCTTATTTCGGTTGAAAGGAATGGTACCTGGTGATTATTCTATATCGATGAAGTTGGGCAATATTTCAAATGATAGCCGAGATACCATTTTCCATAGTGTATATGATAACAACCTATTCGAATATTTTTCCTCTGACAATTTCTTTTCATGATCCTGATCTATTCCTCATATGCCAGGTGGAGAATCTGGTTCATTATAATTATTTTATATCGATGAAGTTGGTCGATATTTCGAGCGATAGCTGAGATACGATTTTCTATAATCTATAAAAGCCTGTTTGAATATTTTTTGAATTACAAGTTTCCTCATAATCAATCTATGTTTTCATGTTCTGCTACATCGTCATCAGTTCATATTTTTATCACTTGGAGCACACGAAGGAAAATCCTTATAATGTTTGAAGAACATCGTTCGTACCTTGAAGAGGATAGGATATTCAAACTGACTGGGAGTGTTGCACTTGATAAGAGAGAGAGAGATGATTTTCCGAATATTTTCGTCTCAGAAGTTAATTCATAATTATTGGTATACGTTGTTTGAATGTTTGGTGCTGCAATATGCGTCAGATTATCATTATTATTTATCTCTTGAGGCACACGAAAGCAAATACCTATTATATTCGAAGAAAATCATGCATATGCTAAAAAAGGAGGTAGGTATTGAATTTTGAACTTTTGAAGACCTTGGAACCATTCCTATGGTAAACTTAGTCGTTTTATGAGTTTTGATGATGAGTTGCTCGACATATTCATGATTGGTGAAAACAGGATGCGTTGTCTGAATTCGTTGAGTGCGTCTAACTGGTATTGCTTGCGGTGAGCTGATAGCAGGAATTTCTGAAAATTATTTCCCATGTATCTGTAGAAGAAGTGAATAAAGATCGATGACTGATCTGTGATGTATCAATGTCGTTAAAGAATCAGTGAGTGTGGAAAAACCGATACGTGGAACCGTATTATGAAACAGGTCGTATCTGTATTTTGTAGAGTAGCATGTTGCCTGAAATGAAAATGCTAGTTTTTGTGATAGATCTAGGTGTCGTATAGTGTTTGATCTCGATTCTTGTTTAGGATCAGCATTAGTATCTCCATTTCGGTTGAGAAGAAATGGTACTTTTTGATCATTTAATATCAATGAAATTGGTTGACATTACACCTGACAAAAAATATATGATTTTCTGTAATGCATGATAGCCTGTTCGAATATTTATGTCTAAGAAGATAATTCATAATTAGTACTATGATAGGTGTCAGATTATTTTTTCATTACTTGCAGCTCACGAATGGAAATGCCTTTTATGTTCGTAAAACATCGCGCATGCCTAGGGAGGGGATTAAGGTTTTGAATATTGGTGTATCTTGGAAATACTTCCTTTGGTGAGTTTAGTCATTTTATGAGTTCCGCTAAAGAGTTGTTCAACATATCTGAAGAGAAACGACTTTTTTGTGATTTTTCAATGTTGTTAATGGAGTGGAAGTATCTGTAGAATAAGGAAAGGTCTCCGAATCATTCGCGATGTTTCGATGGTCTCAAGACTTAGTGAGTGTGGCATCGCCCACCAGGCGCTTGTCTCTCTGGATGTAATCTAGGAGCATCAATGTATATGTATGAGTGCTGAATTCATATGAGGAACAGTATTCTTGAACAGGTTGTATTGAACTATATTTTGTAGAGCAGCTTTCCGTCTAAAATAAAATCCTAGTTTTTGTGGAGCAGCGTTCTTGATGGAACTATGTGTCATATACTGTTTGAATTCAATAATTATTTATAATCAGCATGGGGTATTCTTATTTCGGTTGAAAAGAATGATACCTTGTGATTATTTTATATCGATGAAGTTGGGCAATATTTCAAATGATAGTCGAGATACCATTATCCATAGTGTATAATATGATAACAACCTATTCGAATATTTTTCCTCTGACAATTTCTTTTCATGATTCAGATCTCTTTTTTTATATGTCAGGTAGAGAATCTGGTTCATTATCATTATTTTATATCGATGAAGTTGATCAATATTTCAAATGATAGCCGAGATACCATTCTCCATAGTGTATATGATAACAACCTATTCGAATATTTTTCCTCTGACAATTTCTTTTCATGATTCTGATCTTTTTATTATATGTCAGGTGGAGAATCTGGTTCATTATCATTATTTTATATCGATTAAGTTGGTCGATATTTCGAGCGATAGCTGAGATACGATTTTCTATAATCTATAAAAGCCTGTTTGAATATTTTTTGAATTACAAGTTTCCTCATGATTAATCTATGTTTTCATGTTCTGCTACATCGTCATCAGTTCATATTTTTATCATTTGGAGCACACGAAGGAAAATCCTTATAATGTTTGAAGAACATCGTGCGTACCTTAAAGAGGATAGGCTATTCAAACTGACTGGGAATGATTCACTTGATAAGAGAGAGAGATGCGATTCTTTCCGAATATTTTCGTCTCAGAAGTTAGTTCATAATTATTGAGATACGTTGTTTGAATGTTTGGTGTTGTAATATGCGTCAGATTATCATTATTATTTATCTCTTGAAGCACACGAAAGCAAATACCTATTATATTCGAAGAAAATCATGCATATGCTAGAAAAGGAGGTAGGTATTAAATTTTGAACTTTTGAAGATCTTGGAACCATTCCTATGGTAAACTTAGTCGTTTTATGAGTTTTGGTGGAGAGTTGCTCGACATATTCATGATTGGTGAAAACAGGATGCGTTGTCTGAATTTGTTAAGTGCGTCTAACTGGTATTGCTAGCGGTGAGATGATAGCAGGAATTTCTGAAAACTATTTCCCGTGTATCTGTAGAAGAAGTGAATAAAGGTCGATGACTATTCTGTGATGTAACAATGTTGTTGAAGGAACAGTGAGTGTGGAAAAACCCATATGTGGAACCGTATTCTGGAACAGGTCGTATCTGTATTTTGTAGAGTGGCATGTTGCCTGAAATAAAAATCCTAGTTTTTTGTTTAGCACCTTTCGAGATAGATCTGGGTGTCGTGTACTGTCTGATTTCGATTCTTGTTCAGGATCCGCATTAGTATCTTCATTTCGGGTGGAAAAAATTGTAGGTACCTTGTGATCATTTTATATCAATGAAATTGGTTGACATTCCACCTGACAAGAAATATCTGATTTTCAGTAAGGCATGATAGCCTGTTCGAATATTTATGTCCAAGAAGTTAATTCATAATTAGTATATGGAAAGTAGAATGGAAATGTCTATTATGTTCTTGAAACTTCGCGCGTAGGCTAAGGAGAGGAATAAGGTATTGAACATTGGGATATCTTGGAAATACTTCCTTTGGTAAGTTTAGTCATTTCATGAGTTCCGCTAAAGAGTTGTTCGATATATTATTTGGAAATTGATGACGAAAGAATGTGTCGTCTTTGCTTGCCGTATTCGTCTGACAGGTATTGCTATAGTGATGAAATGATAGCAGAGATTCCTGAAAGTCATTTCCCGTGGGAGTATCTGTAGAAAACTGTAAAGGCGCCGACTTGTCTGTGATGTTTCAATGTTGTTAATGAAGTGAAAGTATCTGTGAATCGTGATAGGTCGTCAACTCATTTATGATTTTTCGATGTTCTCAAGACTTAGTGAGTGTGGCATAGCCCACCAAGCGCATGGCTTGTCTCTCTGGACGTAATCTAGGAGCATCAACGTATCTGTGTCTGCTCAATGCCATATGTGGAAACAGTATTCTAAAACATGTTGTATCTGTATTTTGTAGAGTTGCTTCTTGTCTGGAATAAAAATCCTGGTTCTTGTGAAGCTGTGTTTGTGAAATAACTATATGTGTCCTGTACTGTTTGAATACAATTGTTATAAATAATTAGCATAGGGAATCTTTATTTCGGTTTGAAAAGAATGCTACCTTTTTGATTATTCTATATTGATGAACTTGGGCAATATTCCAAATGATATCCGAGATACGATTTTGAATATCATGAGGATACTTGAACTGCCTGGGAATGCTGATAGCAAGAGAAAAAATAATTTTTCGCCGTGTACATTAGTCTTTCCGAATATTTTTGTCTGAGACCACAATTCATAATTGGTTATGTTGTTCATATTCTATTTGGTTAGAATGGTGCGCCATCATCATATTATGTTATCGAAGCGATATTTTAATTGTGCTGTTTTTTTGATGTTTCCGTCACATTTTGACGCATGTGTGATCTGTCTCCTCTGCAAAACGCCTCATGTGTCACGTGGCATCTGTCAAGTGTCATCTATTTAGCAGCATGTGTAGCGAGGTCGTACAGAGAGTAGAGTATTCTATTCGCGCCTCTAATGTCAGTATTATTAAGAAGGCCCAATACTAGCTTTATGGGAGATAACATAAAAATATATGTTATTCACGGCTCCTCATTATTTATTGATATCTCGCAAACCTTGAAATTCTGCGCATATCAATGTATTTGCGTGTTCGTCCCTAGGAGTACTCTTTATTTCCAATGGCAGGTATGGGTTTGCTGCACCTATAGCTTCTATGAGGAATATCAATTGGAATTTATGATGCATTTTCTGTTTTTTTGTTGGGTATGATGTAAAGTCATACGTCTCTCAAATATTTCATCTGATTCCGGTTCTTAATCGTCCTGTATATTACATTTTTCCTAGTGGTAGTTCATATCTTGGAAGATAGAAAGCTGTTATCAGGTTTCCTGCTGACTATCGAGTATTTATTTCTTTATTTGTTCAGTATTTTCATTCATTATTCAGATTTTCATCGCATTCACACCTGCTGAGGCGAAAAACAGTAAAGGTAAGGCCTCTCTAAATGCTTTATAACACATTTTTTATATACTGGGCTGTTCTGAAATAAGTGTGAAAATTTCAAACCCCGAGACACATATACTATCGAATGACACCAAAGAATATAGGGGATCAAATATTTGGGAGTGAGGCCCCATTTCACACCTGGATTTCTACGCTTTGACGAACGTGACGTTCCCTCTACATGAATTTTGGTGTGGGGGATGCTGAGTTCAAACATTTAATTTGTTTTGTATGGGCGAACTTGATTTTTTCCTGTTTTTGTTCAATTTTCCGGATGAAATTTCTAGTAAATTTAAAGAATTAGAAAATATCTGATATGAGACTATTATGTATTGATGTTCTCAATATATGTATATACTTATTACAAAAACACCTCGTATAGACGCAAGATTTCTACAGTTCTGATCAGGTATACTTTTCACGATCTATCCGAGCGCGCGACTGGTAATTCTAATAAGGATTATCGCTGGATTCGAATGAAAATTTGCCTTCATTATAAGATTTCTATGTGACAGATTTTTTTGTAGTGCTGCCTGGGTTTGCTTTCATGATATATTAGATCACCTGAAAGATGATCCTCATGTTGCTAACCCTTAGTGTCTCTAACCCTAACATTGCGAGTTTTGGTAGAGAGTTGCTTAACATAGTTCACGAACCAACCAGAATACTTCCTATGATAGAACACAGAGCTGTTATATGATGAGTTCTGGTGAAGAGTTGATTGACATATTTCACGAACCAAGCACGGAGTTTTAGTAAAGATTTTTTCGATATATTCCAAGGTGGACGGTGAAAGAATGTTTTTTTTTTGTTGTTTGATGCAAAATGTTCAACATTATCAGTCTAGTTTATTTGGAGCTCACCACATACCTATAATATCATTTTTATTGCCGCCTCTAAGTTTGATGATATCTAGAGAATTTTTAGACTTTGCATATAGGTCTATAAAGAATCTTTCTTGTAGAGTAGTTGACAGATAAATGTTATCACGAGTTCTTCCTTTGGTGAAGCACAAAATAGTTTTACGAGTTTTGGTCGAGAGTTGTTCGACATATTTGTCTAATATATGTTTTGCTGGTCATACCTGAAGTAGGCAGTTCTTGCAGCGAGTTTCTCTGTATATTTTCCCATTGTCGACCTGTATATTGATCGAAATCAACAGTCAGAGGGGTCATCTATCATATGTTGCCTGTCTAATATGTTTGAATGATGTGTCTCGTTTGCTTTTGACGAGGTTCGTAGAACCATGAAGTACTGAGAGTATATGTAGTATACATCGTGTGTACTGAATATGAGCGTTCGCTTTCGGTGGAACAATGAACCCATACTGATCAGGCGGAAACGTAACTCGCGGTTTTTCGTTATCAAACCATCTTATACAGCGTCTGCATTTATTGTCGAATTCCATAATTTTCCTTTCAACATGTTTCTCTATCTGACCAATTGTATAATTTTTTTCATAACCCTGTATGCACATTTCTTCTTGTGATAGGTATGTCGATATGTCTGATGATTATGCACCCGTTCGAATCCATTGATTAATTCATCTGATGGATCATTACGTTATATAAATTAGTCTAATGAACTTTGCCCGGTCATCAATTAACATTAATTAATATCAATTGAAGCTGTAACAGGATTCCTAATATATATCTACTTATGTCATCGTTGGGTGTAAGATGCGGCACTTACAAATTGATGCTTTAAATCGTTATTTTAGCAGTGTTCTGAGTCTGAGGAGATCCTGACAAAGCAGTATTCGCTATCTCGAAAACCTTCACACTGTTGGCATCATTGCGAGCTCTCACTAAACGAATAGACTGCTTGCCCCACGTTGCCACTTGATGATCGTTGAAGATGGGAAACAAATGTTTAAGTGGAATGTTCATGCTGAACGTTTTATCGGCGTTGAGAATCGGAGCGTTGGGATAGTTCCAGCCTGCTATGGCTAGATGGCGTGAGTCTTCAGGTGTGTAACACAAGTATCCTAGCACAGTACTCGTTATTCCAGGATATCTGACAGTGTCCAATTCTTTATTGCACAATTCATAGGTACAGGAATCTAAGAGATAGGCTCCAGCATCGTGAGTTAATGTACCAATACCACCTCCGGTCACAACCAATTTACTTTTGATGGTAATGATGCCTTCAAACATGGCCAATCACGAATCTGCTTGATTGACTGTAATATCGATGACATCATTGTTTTCGAATGATTTCACATATGGGTAATAGGTGCGCCACTCCACTTTAGTGATGCTTTCATCGAATTTGGGTTTGCAGAAAACGTCGAACACGGGGGCTGACAACATTGTAGCCTTCGAGTGATTTGAGAAACAGGATATTGGATAATGTCAATGATTTTCTGCTCCTGCTCTTCGAAGACACGACTGCTTTGGTGTATGGTGTCGAGGGAACTGATGCTGATGATGGTGATGATGATGGCTGATCGTCTGATTTATAGGAGGAATCAAACACTAGTACCATCTTGCGAGTTTCTTCAACTCCAATCTTATAATGATTTCTTCACCTCTGAAATTCACCTCTCTGAAATCTTGGTCGAAAATCTGCAGTGTAATGTTGGGCAATTCCCGCCTGCTGACTATAGGTAGGTAGATTAGATTTCTGGGAGTCTCGTCTATGGCGTAACCAGGATCGACTGCAACTGCAAACTCGTAGATCATATGTGATGGTCTGTCGTTGTAGAGAGCTCTAGCAGTAACGTTGCTATCAATGTAAATGGTTCTCACTTTGGTTATGCTGACCGGCAAATCGGAAGTGTGGACTTGAGCTATGCTATCCTTCGGGCGAAAATCGATGGCAAACTTTTGGCTCGAAATCTCACACTTTAGTGTATTATTGTTGAGCTTCAACGAGAATATATCATCAACGTCCTTTGCACTCGATATACCCAATTATTTGCACATAAATGTCCATAATGTCGTATGAACCTTCGGGAACGATGATCTTTCCCGCCTTGGTCTTATCTTGCAGATAAAACTTTGATCCTTTGTCAATATTTGGTATACTGTTGTATGAATGGAATCCCAACAATGCTAGTCCGTAATCAGAGCCTGGATCGAGTTGAAGTGGTGTCGAAAAGTCTATGGAGAGCGTAGATGTACGACCTTTCAACGTCACAATCAGAGACATGACTGATGCACAATGACTGTGTTACTTGGTTTCGTTGAAGAGGAATTGTAGACATAGACGACCACAATTAATATGATTGAAATTTTGGTATTGCTCATTATTGTACAAGATTTTCGTGCCAGTACCCAAATATTGGGCCGATTCTCTGGGCGGTTTCAGATTGCCATAACTATTGAAATATAAGACTTTTCATCATTTTTTATGTAAGCCACCCAATGAGTGCCCGCATGATTGGAGGTATCCAAATTCAATACAGCACACTCGCGATGCCATGTACTGGTGGAAGGTAGAGTGTCCCGCATGAAAACACCTCGAAAATACAATATTTTCAGCTATTTGGCATCCTTTATCACATCTTTATCGTACATTGATTTATTGGGTAGCTTGTCTAGAAGTTTTTTGATTGTTTCTTCAAGTACAGTCCGAATCCTCTCGATGTTTTGCGTAGAAATAGGCCGGAGCCCTGCTTGCCGATAGCCTCCATCGCTTCATTATGTCTTTGATCTTCTTCAAGCATTTTCTTTGCATTTTTCGCATCAATGACCGTCTTTGCGACTGCTCTGGCTCCTCCAGCTGGAGATCCTAGGGCTCACAAAGCAGCAAAGATTGGTATCAACGGTAGTATACCCCCACTGTGTGGAAGAGGTATGGTTCTTGGTACTCTGATTCTTTTTTTACCGCCAGCCCTCTTGACTGCCATTCGGCTGCATGGAGTGCTTTCAATGCAGATTTATTCAGACCACTTACTGATGTTGTATCTGACTTTGAGGACTCTGATAGAACATTTTTCATGAATTTGATAATGTTGGATAGGGATTGCTGTGATACAAGACCCATGCCAAGTTTTTGTTTGACCTTCATTCCGGTGGTGACAAGCCAAGCAGCAGCCTTCTCTTTGAATTTAGCGTTCTTCGACTTGACTCTCTCCCACGCTCGATTTTTCAATATCCAATCAGCTTTGTGTCTGTCTTCTATTGAGGAATTGTGTGAATAGGCGATATCGTGTTCTCGACACGCGTCGTCCAACGGATTGATGCCGGTGTCTCCTCTAGGAAGTCTCTTATCGAGTTTGGTGCCTGGACCACAAAATCTGTAGCCTGGAATGTGTAATTCGATGGGAAGTTTATCGATCAGAGAATTCAGCACACCCTCTCCGTGGTAGAGCAACATGAAGACTGACGTTTAGACAGCTCGACTTCTACTCTCATCAAATGATGGAGATCGTTCAACAAGAACGGACGTTGCCCATCGAGAATTTGGATGAAATTTCATCAATCAAGTCATCGAGTAGTAAACATGGAAAACTGCTTCCCCATTCGTTCAGAGCAATCTTCTGCGGACCAAACGGACGTGGAAAGACCAATGCCATGTTTTCCCTGCTGTTCAATCCAAATGGCGCAAAATTCAAGAACGTTTACGTGTATTCAAAGTCGTTATACCAACCGAAATATCAATTGCTGCAACAAGTGTTGGATTCAGTGAGAGGCGTTGGTTATTTATCCTTCAAAGAGAATGACGAAGTTATTAGTCCAGAAGCGAAGAATCACTCGATATTCATTTTCGATTATGTGTCATGTGACAAGCAGCAAAAAATTCGAGAATATTTCTCAATGTGTAGACACAAGGACATTGACGTGGCATACCTATGCCAGACCTATTCCAAGATATCAAAGCAGCTGGTGCGAGACAACAGTAACCTGGTGGTGTTATTTCGACAAGATGAAATGGATCTAAAGCATGTGTTTGATGAGCATGTATCACCAGACATGTCATTCGATCAATTCAAAGCGTTGTGTTCAGAGTGTTGGAATTCCAGCCAATATGGCGCGATGGTGATTGCGAAAACTTTTGACATAAACGCTGGCAGATACAGAAATGGTTTCGATAAGTTTATAAGGCTGTGATCTTTGGGTCATTCATCAAGATGACGTTAACCGGGATGCATGATGACGTTGCTAATGCGCTACGCAAAAAAAATCAACGAAATATCGAAATCAATCAGACGGAAATATTTAGCTCTGAAATTAGGCAAGGTTTAGGATGATGAAGCGTTACAGAAAATATTTCAACCACTGGCATCACCTTTGAAACAAATTGCCACCACGTCCGAGGTCATAGAAGAAGAACTCGATGGAAAACTCTCAAACATCAAGCGAAGCAAAGCAAAGTCGTTGGTGTTGAAGAAGGAGAAGAAGGAGGAAGAGGATGGGGAGGTGGAGAGGGAGCAATCGGATTTGCATCAAACTAACTTCATACCTATGATGGATGTGGCTGATAATGTTGGGCATACTGAAGATGATGATGAGGACGGTTATGACGATGCTGATGATGAACTTCTTGCAGATAGTGAAAATATCTCACCAGCTGCAATACATGAATACGTTGATCAGTATCCTGCGATGGCTCAAAAATATCTGACTGAATACTGGACAAATGATGAAAATATCGATACGGTTTATGGTCCCAAATATGATCCAGTAAAATCGAAATGGTCTCTCAACCGAAAAAAAATGAATTTCCATCGAAGAACTGGAGATATACTACTTGATGGCTTTCGGTTTCGTGGCACCCCAGGCCTTTATCACTTTCTCTTCTATAATGATCCATCCTTTGCCAAAGATGATACGAACTCGTACAAGCAAATACTCTTGCTCACCAAAGCTCAACTGAATTCTGCTGGACGTATGAAGTCTTCCTCTAGACTCGAATACGTAGAAATTATTCGTCCAATGTTCAGATCCAATTCCAGTGGTCGTGGTTTGGAGTTGACATACAACACAGCACCTATCGAATACATGTATTGGGATGATCCAAACGAAATGGTAGATAGATTGAAGTTGCTCATTGCATCACAGCAAGCCGGAAATACATGAAACGATAACGAGATTGTTGCCATCTTGAACGAATTAAAAGAGGCAGGCATAGTAAAACATGTGTGACGATTCGGTGACATTTCCGTGTTCCGTGATACCTCCGTGACACTTCCGTGACAATTCCTTGACACTTTCGTGACACTTCCTTGACACTTCCGTGACACTTCCGTGGCACTTCCGTGATACTTCCGTGATATTTCTATGGCATGTCTATGAGTGACGGCGCTAATTAGCAAGGTAAAGTGCCGACCATTATCTATAACGTACAATACTTCAGTCATTAGCATAATGAGTCTCGACAAATTCGGACGTGGTTCGTTTCCACGCTCAGCTCAGATGGTGACAGTCAGATCTGGATTTTCACATACTCCAACCGGTGATATCGATGTTAGTCATTCGAAGATGTGTAACGTAAAACTGCCAACAGATGCCGCTGATGTTGCAAACAAACAATATGTGGATGAAGTTATATCGCAAATAAAGTTAGATTTCAAGATTGCTTTCGATAATTACGGTGAAAAAATCCGAAATTACCTTGCTGGCTTCAGCAACGAAATAATCGAAGAAAGGAAGAGAGTGGATGTACATGATCTTAAACTGACAT
The DNA here is from genome assembly GCA_918026855.4 of Phaedon cochleariae. Lineage (NCBI taxonomy): Eukaryota > Metazoa > Arthropoda > Insecta > Coleoptera > Chrysomelidae > Phaedon > Phaedon cochleariae. The sequence goes on along the minus strand of OU896711.1, from coordinate 32,571,003 downwards.
CGTACAATACAAACTTTGTTCAGTTGTCTGGCATAGTACACAAGAGCAACGTTTATGTGGAGCAGCTTCGCAACAATTATCTACCAAAACTCAAAAGTGACATCGACTTGAATGTGAAAAATATTTTAGAACTTGTTGATAAGATTGACAACACTGTGAAGAGTTTGCACGATTTGCGGGTTGAGCAAAAACGAGACCATGACAAAGAACGTCAGCTCGCTGATGCCATTGCTAAAATCAAAATGGATATCACCAATATTGTAGCTCCAAAATCTTCGACTGTGATACTACCACCACTACCACCAAAAAGAAAACCTCCTTTGTAAATCATATAAACTCCTTGTGTCATCGTTTCTTCCATCATTATCCATCCGACGTTGTCAATATGTTACATTCTAAAGAAAAAATCCAACTCGTTGATGAATTACATAGACCTGCACGTAAAAAATTCCCGAGACGTCGCATCATCATCAAAGACTTGGATGACCTATGGCAAATGGATCTGGCTGAAATGCGACCCTATGCCTCTGTAAATAAGGACCATGAGCTGATAATGGTTGTGATTGATTGTTTTTCCAAGTACCTATGGACTCGACCATTGAAATCAAAGACTGGTACTGAAATGGGCGTGTACACCTTAGTAGAACTTTCAACTCAAACCATATTCAAAATGATCCTTTTATACATAAATAATGATTGACGACATAATTCGATCGAAAAATTAACTGGAATGTTTCATTTTTGGACATGAATAATAGTAACTTCTGAAAACGGACCCTCTTATGACGTAGAAATCTCATCTCGCCATAGTTAAAAGAAAATATCAAACGCCTGACGGAGATTGAGGCAACTGATATATTAAGTCTTTCAACTGTGATCTCGCGCTAATTCACTCTGTCAGAAATCATGTATCATTCATCTCTGTCTGGAATAGTCTTGTTTTAGGGTTTTGACGTCACATCATCGCCTTGTTTTCAGAGGTCCGAAAAATTGGGGATTTCAATAATTTTTAATGAAACGTAGGGAGCTCACAGCAAGAAACAGTTTGCGGTGGTGAGCTAGTTTGGGCGAGTTCTATCGAATTATGGAATTTTTTTTTGTGATATAAGCCCATTGCCCGAGAATTTGCAGATATCCTATCACATGCTGGCAACACCAGAGTTCCCAAGAACTTGCAAACCGATCAAGGTACTCAGTTCTACAACGAAAAGTTTTAAAGTCTTAAAGAAGTTCTTTATCAACCATTATCATACGTACATCATAATGAAGGCAGCCATTGCTGAACGTGTTATACGGACATTGAAGGAGAAGCTTTACAAGTACTTTAGTTTGAATGACTCATACCGTTGGATAGATGTGCTGCCTGAAATTACGAAAAATTATATTAACACGAAACATACGACGATTAGATGCAAGCCCAGTGACGTCACCAAAGCCAACGCACAAGATATTCTAAAATCCACGTACAATCACATCAAAATTGCTGGAACCAGAAAATTCGACGTTGGTGACATTGTGAGAATGAGCAAAGGCAAACATGTTTTCGAAAAGAACTATACACCAAATTGGACTACTGAACTATTTGAAATCGTAAAAGTTCGTATTACGAAACCTACTACATACATCTTGGAAGATTCGCGTGGTACACCAATCAAAGATGCCTTTTATCCTGAAAAATTGCAAAAAACGGAAAATTCCGCTGTTTACCTAGTGGAAAAAGTTTAAAGGAAGAGGGGTAAAAAGGTGTTTGTCAAATGGCTGGGATTCGATGATACACATAACAGCTGGATTGATTCCACCTAAATGTTATGAGAATAAGAAACCCTTCCATCCAGCGAAAATTTCGTTCTCCACATATGAATGGGCCACCTTCATCGATTCGCAATATAAGGTACAACAAGACTTTTTTGAAGCACCCCTGCCCTGTTTCATTGATGTATCTGATTCTGCCGTTACCACCTGCGGAGACTATATCACCATAATCAAATTCGTTTGCGATGGTGTCAAAATGTTATCACTCACCAAATACCACATTACATTCGAATTGGTGGAAGAGGATGTTGCAGACATTTTGAGGGCTGAAACGTGTGTTGTTTCACATCGAGTTGCGCTAATAAACAAATTGGAATTTTTCATGTATTATCAGAACATTTTGAATATCATAGCTGATTGGATTAGAAATAACCTGACTGATTTGGGTGCGGAAGAGCTTATATCTGGATTTGGTGATGTTTCTGATTGTATGTCTAGTAATGCTCTCAGAGAATATTTTTATCATTGTAGAAATGAGGTTTCATCTGATATGAATGGAATGTTGTATCGTCTCAAGAGGCATGTGATTTTTGTGAAAACGGATTACCTAAATAAAATAGTTCATTATAATATATTCCTGTTTTCGTATCCTTCCACTTCCCACATACATCATATTACCAACACCATCTGTCATACGTCATATGTCATGTATTACGTGGCATCAGTTATTTTTTGAACATCTGACTAAACTAACATAGAAATATTTCACCATAAATTTACTTCGATGTAATACCTGTGTCTTATCTCTAGAACGCATCTCTCGCTCTGCTTTACCTCTACAGATCCGTTGCAAAGATAAGCGCGCGCCAGCGATGAATATTATTTTCCACTCGGAGTTTCCCATCTCTGGAACGCATCTCTCGCTTTGCTCCACCTCTACAGATCCGTCGCAGAGATAAGCGCGCCAGCGATGGATATTATTTTCGACTCGAAGTTTCTTATCTCTGGAACGCATCTCTCGCTTTGATCTACCTTTACAGATCCGTTTCAAAGATAGGCGCGCGCCAGCGATGGATATTATTTTGGACTCGGAAGTATCTTATCTCCGGAACGCATCTCTCGCTTTGCTTGCCTCGATAGATACGTTTCAAAGATAAGCGCGCGCCAGCGATGATATCTCGTTTGAATAGCATTAAAATAATTGAAATATTAAGGAGGTCGGAAAACCACAGTGCGGATATACGCTGTCTCATGATGCAAAGGTCCCTGGTTCAATTCTCCAGCGGTGACAGCGTTTTTTAATCCATTTATTCACGATGGCGACGTGACGACGTATGAATAATTTGAATTTCGCGCCGGTTTTTAGTGGGCGTGGCCTCCAACCAAATGCTGGCCTCTGATTGGCTTGAGCTGGTAGTCACATAGCCCCTCTACTCATGATAAGACCATCTTGCAGTCCTTGGTATTCACCATTAGGGATTGTTAAAAAAAAATTGATGCTAGTGGCAAACAAAAATGAAGGCTAGTAATAAACTACAGGAAATTGAATGAAATAACGATTCCAGACAAATATCCATTGCCCAATATTACCGACCTATCAGATCAGTTAGGACAATGTATATATTTTTCGACACTAGAGCCATCAGACATCAAAAAAACTGCGTTCAGTGTACCAAATGGACATTTTATGTTTCGCCGTATGCCTTTTGGTCTCCGAAATAGTCCATCTCGCCTACAAAGAACACTTGACAATATTCTGGTAGGACTAAACAACGAAATCTGTCTTATTTCCATGAACGATATAATAATTTATTCACCGACATTCGAACAACACATATCGAGACATATTTCAGCAACTGAGAAAGTACAACTTACGATTACAAGCTGACCAATGCGAATTTTTATATAAAGAAGTTGCTTACTCATGACATTGGATTACAGACAAAGGAGTTGAAGTCATTCAAGAATATTCAATTCCAAATTCCGTTAGAGAAATTCGTGAATTTTTAGGAATAACAGGATACTACAGACGTTTTACTTTTACCAGACAGGAATATCTGGTAGCATTATTTGAGAGAACATTTTTTTTCTTCGAAACTATTTGGTATACGAAATTTTTACAAGAGTGATAAAATGAAGGTAATTGATGAGTCTTCAAGCTCAAAAAATTTCAGAACCGTATCATGACCCTTGAAAAAGTTCTGAAGAAAACGTCAGGGGGTGAGGGTGGTTTCAACCCTTCTACAATTTTTTTAGGTTTCTTAGATTACCAAAAGGAAAGTAATCCTCTTAAATACACTATTGCCAAATTTCATCAAATTCGTTCCACTTATTCCTGAACAGCGTACAAAAATGTGTTTTTTCAAGTGAACTTTGAACCCTTCTCACGGACAAACGGTACATTTTGGCACATAAATAAATTGGGTCCAATCAACTTATTTTGACCTCCTCTACACGTGGTAGCTCTGTGTCCCAGCAATTTTGGGACACCCTGTATATGATTGTATGAGATACGATTTGGTATTCAACGTTTTATGTCAATGATATTCTATAGTAACTCAAAAGCATCAGGCGCTATCAGATATGTGAAGAGATTCACAAGTATAAGTTCAGTTGGATTCATGTGGGAATAATGAATTCAGAATGTTATCGTGTTTATCCGAGAATCAGAAAACAGAGTATAAGAGTTTATATCAGGCAAAAATGTATATATGAGACTATAAGAATCGATTATGTATTCAACGTTTGATGTCGATGATATTCTATGGTGCATTACAAACATCAGGCGCTATGATAAATAATGTGAAGAGATTCACGAGTATAATTTTATTGAAAATATGTGGAAATGATGGACTCATGAATTAATAGTCTTCATTCGCGAATCCAATTACAGAATATGAGAGTTTATATCAGGCAATAATGTGTAGATGAGGCTATGAGATTCGATTTGGTATTCAACTTGCGATGTCAATGATATTCTGTAGTAACTCACAAGTATCAGGCGCTATAAGAAATATGAAGGGATCCACAAGTATAATTTCATAAGTATTATGTGTATAAGAGTTTATATCAGGCAATAATGCTATGAGAATCAATATCGTATTCAACGTTTGATGTCAATGATATACTATGGTAACTTACAAGCATCAGACTCTATGAGAAATGTAAACAGATTCACGAGTATGATTTCATCCGCTATCATGTGGGATTCATGGATTCAGAATGTGATGGTCTTCATCCGCGAACCAGAATACAGCGTATGGAAGTTTATAGCAGGTAATAATGTATAGATGATTTTATCAGATAGATTCAATTAGTTATTCAACGTTTCATGTCACTGATATTCTATAGTAACTTACAGGCATCAGGCAAGATATGTGAAGAGATTCACGAGTATAATTTTATTTGGTTTCAACTGGAAATAATGGATTCAGAATGAGATAGTCTTTATCCAAGAATCAGAATGCAGAGTATAAGAGTTTATATCAGGCACAAATGTATCTATGAGACTATACAGGGTGTTTCATGAGAAGACTCACATAGCCGAATGGTTAATAGGGGAAAATAAAGACGAGTTGATGTATATATATGGAAACATTTCTTGACCCTCCATAACGAAGATACAGGGTATTATGTGAAATTGCTATATAACTTTGATCGTCGATATTACAGAAATTATTCGTCGTGATTTGCTGAAATTTGGCAGCGACGTATCACTACTGAAACTATTCAAGATAACATATTATGAAAAAAAAATCCAGGTCCGGACTTGGGGAAATTTTATGTTTCATTGTTATGTCAAAAAAGTTCATTTTTTGACCACTTTTCTCGAAAAATTCCATCAGATTCAGAAAGATCAGACGGAATTCTATGAGAACTGCTCTTCAATTCACTCGGCACACTTTGACCGGTTCAATAAAGAAATATGGAACGAAATCGTTCGAATGAATTTTGAATTTCGACCTGGCTGATAACTGTCAACTTTCAACTGGTATCATGTGAATTGATTTTTTCTACATTTTTGTCGGATAGTAATTGACAGAAAGATAGACGGGAAGAAAAAACACGATATTTTTTATCGAAATTCCAGATAGATATTATTATTCCTGACTTTGTTTTATGGGTGTCGCTTCAAGTGAGATATCGGGTAGGTCCTGTTTTTCATTTGTGTGACGAGACGTGACGTTTGTTGATAATCCGAACTGATAGGTAGGTACTAGGCTAGTACTAGGTAGGTACCAACTGATGAAATTACGACATGAGGATTCATGTGTCCATATTAAGGTGATTTATCAAATTAGTTATGCCATCACGCATAAACTTAGCTCAATTTTTTGTTATTGATACACTTCTGCAAGTGATATAAGGATATGCATTTGCTATTTATTCAAAATTACTAATAATGTTCATCCTCGTGAAGGTTGTACTGCAACGTATTCTTGGGTCTGGAAATATTCCATGGTATCAAACATAGCATAGCATTTGGATTTTCGTCTTGTTCAGAATTTGGAATATGAAGTGGCACCTAGAGTGTAAGAATATTTCGATTACTAGTGTTTACCTATCAACAAACGTCATGTTACATAAAATAAAATCAGGACCCACTTTATAATGAATTTATAAAATAGACTCACGAGTAATCATATCTATCTAGAAGTTCGTTCAACAACTAACATGTCAAATCATAAAGGAATCAGAACTAATCTCTTCTGTCAATTTCTATTCAATAAAAATGTACGAAAAATCAATTTACACGAATCCAGTTGAAAGTTGAGAGTTATCAGCCAGGTCGAAATTGAAAATTCATTCGAATGTTTTTGTTCCATATTTTTTTGTTGAACCGGTCAAAGTGTGCCGTGTAAATTGAAGAGCAGTTCTTATAGCATTTTGTCTGATCTTTCTGAATCTGATTGAATTTTTTGAGAAAAGTGGTCAAATAATGAACTTTTTCGACATAACAATGAAACATAAAATTTCCCCAAGTCCGGACCTGGATATTTTTTTCATAATACGTTATCTTGAATAGTTTTAGTAGAGATACGTCGCTGCCAAATTCCAGCAAATTACGACGAATCATTTCTGTAATATTGACCATCAAAGTTATATAGCAATTTCACATAATACCCTGTATCTTCGTTATGGAGGGTCAAAATATGTTTTCATGTATATACATCAACTCGTCTTGATTTCCCCTATTAACCATTTGGCTATGTGAGTCTTCTCATGAAACACCTTGTATAATTCAATAAGGTATTCAACTTTTGATGTCAATGATATTTTATGGTGCCTTTCAAGCATCAGGCGCTATAATAAATGTGAAGAGATTCACGAGTATAATTTCATTAGGTATTATGTGGGGATGATGGATTCATAATTTATCTGTCCTTATTCGCGAATCTGATTACAGAGTATAAGAGATATGCGAAGAGATTTACGAGTATCATTGTATTAGGTAGATATTATGTAAGAATAATGATTCCAGAATTTCATAGCCTTTACCCGCGAACCCAAATGGTATTAGAGTTTATATCAATTCTGATGAGACAATCCAAATAGTTATGATCCTGAAGATATTCCATGAGTTTGTGCGAGAAAAATGGTTGGTTAGGAAATATTGCGCATCGTTTGCTTATGAGCTTTCATACGGTATATATTTGTTCAAGGATTCAATATGGTTCGATTTTGAATCTGATCTGGATTGAAATGCTTATGAGTCTATATATGCATAATTATTTAATCTAATGAGTTTTTATGATATATGCATGTGTTCTCAATATTCCAGTTTCGAAAAGACCATACTAGCACGATCTGAAATATATTCTATTCATTTGTATGAGTATTGATCTCCACAAACTAATCAATTTTCATTTTAATCCTCAATTTTCAACACCTCATATTAATTTTTTTGTCCACCCTGTCTAACTTTTCGCGATGGCAAAGTACAGTCTGCTTTGTGACTGAATCCGTATACAAATCTCAAAATGATACATACTGTCGTCATCCAGTAATGAATGTCCTGAATGAAGTACTCAGACATCAAAATTTGAAGTCTGGTCTCGTTTTTCCGTTTTTTTCTGGAAAACGTAGTGTTCTATCGAGTATCAACAAAAGGATATTTCTTGTACATAATTGGATATCCTTTCATGACATTGTATAAAATTTCAAAACTGTTTGTCGTTGCTCACTTTCAGGTAAAATATAAACAATAATATTACCATAACGGTGTCACTGGTAGAGAAAATGAAAATGTTTGTACATCAGAAAATACACCTTGATGCACCGAATTCCATGAAGATGTATTCAAAATTGTCCCAGTTATTATCCAAAAACTGAATATTTTGTTGCCACACCCCCCTGTAGGGTACCACTGGATAAAACTTCTGGATGAAACCATATACCGAAGTTGAATGCATTACATTAAATTTTTCTTGGGATATCGCGAAACAACTATTTTTATTTCTTAACTTTAACGCCCTGTATCTCGAGAACTTAACACCTGAGGACCGTATGTCGCTATCTCAGTGATTATGTTCCCACGAGTGCTATCACCTGTCAAGCATTGTCGGTAGAATTTCGCAACACCCTGTATATATATTCAGAATTACTATAGGAACTGATAGACCCACATAAATACCCTAAAAATAAATTCCAATTCATAACATCTAGGTAACTCATGAGTCCACATAGATTCACATTCAAATATTCACTCAGTGTCATCAAGTCTCTTTATATCATCAACTCTAGTAGGGGACACAAAATTTAAGTTATGGTAACTAGGTATACATTTCATTCTCTTTGCGTTGGTAGGTCTGAGACAGCCAGCCATATTTGTTTCAGTTCACGTTGATCACCAAGAAAGACATGCATGTATCTTTGCTTTGTTTATTGAAAATACTGTTCTGACATTATTGTTGAGAAATATGGTGTAAATCATAATATCATGTGCACTGTAGTGGAATTGATAGTGATCCAATTTGAACAAACGTTCAGATAATTTCAATCATTACGTATGATTGATAACGAAATTCGTTTCGCTGTTTGCACTAGAGCGATCGAACACCAGCCATGACATATACTTGTGAGTATTTCAATTCCATATATAACACGACTTCTTCCTCATAAGAATTCTTGCGTTTGAAATAGACTATTCGTTGATATATATATAGGGTTCTATGAGTTTTTGTGAGGATTACATGTTTCAAAGATTCAAGGTTGAGAATGACTGGCAGAATTTGAAACATACTTATCTCAATGCTTACGTATCTTTTGAGTTCGTATGAGGTTGACAATTACAATACTCAATTATATTTCATGCTCATTAACAAGCCTGAGAAGGTGAGGAATATGAGTAAGAATCACGATACCAGATATAATATTGTATTGGGTATCGTGTGGAAAGACAGGAAACAGTGAGTTCAGCATTCATTAGCTCTAATAAGGAATCCCTCATCTAAATCTTAGCGATTCTCATGAGCATTCATATAAATCAAAATGGCTTCAAATTTGAATGGTTATATTCAGTGCTGATTCCACCAAAGATCTACTGGAGATCCACGTGCCTACGTCACCCATTTATGACAAGCTTCATTAGAAAAACACGGGGAATCTCGAGGAGAATCTCTTGCTGTCGCGTTGAACATATCGAAAGCATTCGACCGAGTTTGGCACGAAGGACTCCTCCACAAACTACCATGATACGACTCACCACCTCCGCTATGCCATCTTTTATCGAGTTTTCTTTCAGGCAGATCGCTTCACGTGGTGGTGGACGGTGTATCTTCTGATACCATTGACATCAATTCCGGCGTTCCACAAGGATCATTTTTGGCACCAACATTATTCCTTCTTCATATCAATGATCTTACTCACGGCGAAGGCAGGTCAATGCTGTCTTGCTGATATAACAGCCTGAGGTACCAACAACCTAGTCGAATTCAACGCCACCAAACCTCAAGCCTGTATTTTCTCTACAAAGGCGGAACTCAGTATGCCCGATACTGTAATGTCTGGCACCACCATCCCCACCAAGTTCACCATGCCCACCATATCTATGCTCGGTATTTTCATCAGCAACACTCTTTCATGGGAGGATCATGTCAGATCCATCACAAAAGCTGCTTCACAAAAACTCGGATTCTTGTTCCGCGCGAAAAGCTACACCTCAACAGCTTCTCATGATCTACAAAGCGCAGATACGGTCTGTTCTAGAATACTGTTCCCACATATGGGGTTGAGCACCAAAACATACGCTGATGCTCTTAGATTCTGTTGAAGAATCTCGAAGACGTGTTTAACTTTTTGATGATTTTATGCTCTGTATAAAAAAATAGAACGGTTCCGTTGTTGTGAATTTTTGAAAATATAGTCTTTTCGTTGCTGTCAGTTTCTGAATATATTTGTGCAATTAAATAGTTACTTGGAGCCTCATTTGGAACCGTATTCGATTACCTTTCTCCCTATATCAGACGTCTTTGTTCACCCAGTAGGTGTTCTTTGGAGACGAAACAATTTGGCGACCGTGACAGGACACCTTCAGTAATACATTATGGAGAAGGTGAAGAAGATGCTTGAGGCTCAAAGAGCGTCTTTTACTCGAATTTATGATGCAGTGATCACACTGCTTGGTGAGAAGAATGTTAATTCCATTGAAATTCGATGAAAAGTTCGAATATTGGATCAGAAAATTGAACTGATAGCTGATTTAGACAGACAATTGTTGGATCATCTTCTAGAATCAGAAACCATCGAGCAAAGTTCTTTACAATCGGAAATTGAAGCAGCAGATGATTTTTTGAATAAATACCACGAACTCAAGTTGATTGTTGAGAGTAATTTATCGAATCAATCTGATGAAATCAGTAACGTATCTCATTGTTCCACGAAGCGTAAACTGAAACTACCTACTATCATATTCAAGGAATTTGAAGGAGATATTGAAGAATGACTACCATTCTGGAGCCAGTTTAAGCGTATTCATGATGACGAAGACCTTCCCGTAGAAGATAAACTCTTGATGTGGCATCAGACACATGTGCAGCGATGTTGTACCCATTGGTGGAATCCTGCCTCCCCGAAGACTTGATTAGGGTATGGCAAAGGAGTAGTTATTATGATGTTGATTCCACTTTGAAATTACGTTTGGATAACCTGATGGTTTTCCTCAGGAAGGAAGTTCAGAATGAAGAACAAATTACACTGGCGGTCTCTGGTTTTGACATGCAATCCAAAACAAAAAGAGTTGTCGAATCTTCTTCTACAAAATCTGTCCTCCCAACTGCATCTGGATTGGTAAATAACAATCTTCAGAAGAAATGTAAATTTTACAGTAAAACTCATTGCAGTGAAGATTGTTCAGAAGCAAGAAGTTGGAACTTAGATGACCGCAAGAAGAAATTGATTGAACGTGGGTGCTGCCATCTCTGTCTGAAATATGGTCACATTGCCAGAAAATGCAGAGTGAATACAGTGTGTTCAATTTGTAGTGGACGACATGTTAGTATCATGTGTACAAAATCTGATGGAATAACTCCGAAACCTGTACCAGCTCCAAGACAGTTGAATGTCGAGAATTCGCTTTCGAACAACACATATGCAGAGATATTTCTACAAACTCTGACAGTAAATCTCAATGAGTTGGATGAATCACGAGTGGCACGAGTAATCATCGACACCGGTTCTCGAAGGTCTTATATAAGACAATCCGTTGCTTCTGAGATGTTGTATGAATCTATTCGGCGAGAAGAAATGGTGCATGCCCTGTTTGGTGGAATGAATACTAGTATTATCAACCATCACTGTTATTGAATTCGATTGAGTAGCATCCATGACGACTATGCCTGTATCTTTGAAGCTCTAGACCAGCCAGTCCTCTGTAATAATATTGATTCTGTGAGGCAAGGACCCTGGATGAATGAACTACGATCATTGGGAATCGATATTACTGATACGAAAAATGGCCTCATTGATATTTTGATAGGAGCCAATATTGCTGGAAAGTTACTCACCGGAGAACGTCATGAACCCAAATGTGGCCTTGTGGCATTGCATACGCTATTAGGATGGACAATTATGGAAAAAGTTACTTCAATGTAAAAACTTCGTGAAGTTTTGGATTTCCATCAAGTAACGGCCGAGTCAATTCCAAAAAAAAGAAGTTACTTCAAATGAAAATTCTATGAATTCTTCAATGATGGTTGTGAATTCCATGTTGAATAGAGACGACCGATTTATGGAATCTTGACGTCCTTGGAATCACTGATCCATCACAACAGAAATCTGAGAAGGAGACAGGAGAAGACGTAATGGAACATTTTTCCGAAACTGTCCTGAGGAAGGAAGATGGAAGATATGTGATTCACATGCCGTGGATTGAGTGCCATCCTCTATTGCCTAATAATTTTGCAATGGCACAAAGAAGGCTCGAGAATTTATTCGAGAAGTTGAACAACGAGGGTTATTTCCACGGATATTCTCAAGTTTTCAAGGAATGGTAAGAGGAAGGGATCATCGAAGAAGTTCCAGAATCAGATCTCTAAAATCAAGGATATTACCTACCTCACCGTCACGTGGTCAAGGAAAGCAGTGCTACTACGAAAATCAGGCCTGTGTTCGATGCTTCTGCCAAAGAAAAATTCCATCCATCATTGAATCAGTGCTTGGAAAAAGGTATCAATCTAATAGAACTGATTCCTTCAATTTTGATCAAATTTCGATTAGACAGGATTGGAGTGATTGCTGACATAAAGCAAGCATTTCTTCAAATTAGTTTGACATCTACTGATAGAGACTTTCTGCGTTTCTTTTGGTACGATGAAAATGGGGAACTGAAAACCTATCGCCATACTCGAGTTGTTTTTGAAGTAACGTGCAGCCCATTTCTGCTTGGAGCCGTTATAGAAAACCATTTGATGAAAGTTTATGAAACAATCCAAATTTCCTCTGTAGAATCGATCATTCCGAAACTGTTGAAATGTTTTTATGTGGACAACTGTGTGTCTAGTGTCGACACTAAAGAGGAACTTCTAAAGTTCATTGACGAATCTTCAGTGATATTTGCAGATGCTAAATTCGAATTACGAGGTTGGGAGCACTCAGTTCTAGAAAATTCTGAAGTGGCACCTGTTTTATCATCAGTTCTGGAATTGAATTGGAATCGGAATTTGGATACGCTGGAATTGAATTCTGAATGGTACAAAGACATAAACACGGAATCCATAACCAAAAGAATCATTTCGTCAACCGCTCAGAGAATTTTCGATCCGATTGGATTTTCTTGTCCAGTTTCATTGTGTCCCAAAATACTGCTGCAAAAAACATGGAATTCCAAGTTAAGATGGGAGGTTGAGGTACCAGAGGCTATCAAGATCTGTTTCTTGAGCTGGATGGAAGATATTCCGTCTCTTTTGGATCTCAAGATTCCACGATGGTTAGTCATATCTAATGCTATCCATACACAATGGACTCTGCACTCATTCTGCGATGTCTCTCTAGATTCGTACCCAACTGCTATTTTTTTGAGATCTGAGTCGAGTAGCGGAGTAGAAGTCCAACTGATTCGAGCAAAATCCCGAGTTACACCCATCAAGCAAATAGCGATTCTTCGATTAGAGCTTTTGGCTGCTACGACTGGTGCAAGATTGTCTAAAATGGTTATTGAAAATCTTTCGTTTGATATACCTGTTTTTTGGTGATCTGATTCAACTACAGTGCTTGCGTGGATCAAGAGAAACGATAGTTGGGAACCTTTCATATGGAATCGGGTTGAAGAAATTCGTAATTTGACAAATAAGGAGGCATGGTTTCACGTTCCACGTCATTTCAACTCAGCTGATCTTCCTTCACGTGGATGTAATCCGGAGCAATTGGTCGAGTCAAGATGGTGGGAGGGTCCGGAATGGCTGAAAAAATCTTCAGAACTGTGGCCATCTCAAAAATACGTTGTCGAAGAAGACGTCATCAACAATTGAAAGAGGAAGTGTGTGACTTCTTCAATGTTGTCTGCAAAACAGTGGTTTTCCTGGTTTTACGAGCGTTTTTCTGGATTTGAGAAAATCGTGAGAATATTGAGTTGGATGCGAAGATTCATTTTCAATTCCCTTCATCAAAAAGAGAAGATAACTAGTTCATTGTCACTGAAAGAGTTGATTTCTTCTGAAAACTTCATCATTAAATTAATTCAAGAAGAGGCATTTGAGGAAGTGCATAATCCCAAACTGAAAACTTCATGTCCCTTTATTGATGAAGATGGGGTCATACGACTTTCAACGAAAATTTCGACACGAGAAGATTCACGATATTTCTGTTCTCCAGCCGTTTTACCCAACAAACATCCTGTTGTCGATAAACTTATACATGAACAACATGTAAAAGCTTCCCATGTGGGTGTGCAGGGCTTGTTGAGTTTATTGAGAGGAAGATTTTGAATACTCAAGAGAAGAAAAACCCTTAGATCTATCGTCACAAAATGTATTGTATGCACACAATAAAATGAGAAATCATCCGAAGTTCCAGCAGTACCTTTGCCAAAAGATACAGTGAAAGATGCAGCTGTTTTCGAAGCCACAGGTGTAGATTTTGCCGGTCCACTCTTTATTCGATCAGGTGAAAATGTTTGGATTTGTCTTTTCACATGTGCGATCTACAGGGCTGTATATTTGGAACTTTCAACATCACTCTCTACAGACAGTACGAATTTTGTTGGTACTGATAATGCTTTCAGACATTTGGACTCAGCCCATCGAATCAAATGGAAATTCAACCCTCCAACAGCGGCATGGTGGGGCGGTTGGTGGGAGAGATTAATAAGAATCGTCAAAAATCTTTCACGCAGAGTCCTAGGCAAGGCATCATTGACATATGAAGAGCATTATACAATTGTTTGTGATATCGAATCAGTAGTAAATTCCCGACCATTGACTTATTTCGATGAAGACAGTAGAGATTTGGTTCCGTTGACACCTGCTATTTTCTTGCATGAAATTCGAGGAGAAGGTGTACCGGATGTGGATGCAACAGAAGCCACTGATCTCAGAAAATATTCGAGGTATAGACTCAAATTGAAAGAAGATTTACGAAGAAGATTTAGAATGGAATATCTTGGACAATTGAAATTATTTTCGAAAGGTTGAAATGCCAAAGATAACAGATTGGGGAATATCGTTTTAGTTGGATTGGATAACATAAAACGATTAGATTGGCCACTAGCTCGAATAGAATGAATTATTCCAGGTTGAGATGGAAGAATTCGAGTAGTTCGCTTAAGAACAGCTACTGGGTCATTATTAAGACCAGTGCAAAGAATTTATCCTCTCGAAATCAATAGTCAGGATACTGAAATCGATTTTCGTACTCTCAATGAAATGAAAGAGAAAATGAGATGAGAGAAAGTAAGGGAGAGTGATAGAGAATCGGAAGAACACGAACAAGAAAAAGATGAACCTCTACCCACATCTGAAAAGAAACCTGTTGTCACAAGATATGGGAGAGTAGTCAAACCCCCATCGAAACGGAGTGATTTCAAATTTAGTTGAGTTACTTCTCTGCAGTTTTGTAACTCAAGGTGGGAGTATGTTGAAGAATCTCGAAGACGTGTTCAACTTTTTGATGATTTTATGCTCTGTATGAAAAAAAATAGAACGGTTCTGTTATTGTAAATTTTTGAAAATATAGTTTTTTCGATGCTGTCAGTTTCTGAATATATTTGTGCAATCAAATAGTTACTTGGAACATCATTTGGAACCGTATTCGATTACCTTTCTCCCTTCATCAGACGTCTTTGTTCACCGGGTAGGTGTTCTTTGGAGACGAAACAGATTCCATCCAGAGAAGAGTCATTCGCTTAGTGGGTGACGGGGTGACGCCACACTCACTCAGTCTTTGACATCATTGAAACACCGTAGGAAGGTCGGCGACCTTTCACTTTTCTATCGATACTTCCACGGAAAATGTTCTTCGGAAATCTCTGCTATCATCCCTTCACTAGCAATACCAGTCAGACGAACTAGACAAGCCCAGTCAGCACATTCTTCCGTTGTCAACCTCGAAGGATGTCGAACAGCACTTTATCAAAACTCCTTCATGCATCGAACAACTGGGCTCTGGAATTCATTGCCTGAGGAAGTATTCCCAACAAAATATTATAATCTCCAGAAGTTCAAAAAAAATTCCAATACCTACCTCCTGTCCCTATCCTCCCTAGGAACGCACGATGTTCTTTTAACATTATATGGATTTTTTCGTGCGCTCCAAGCGATAAAAAAAATCGTAGCCATGAGCAAACATTTTTCAGGAATCCATATCGTCGAATGAGGAATCACTGTTCCGACTTCATAGAATCCTCAATTGAATGTGTGTGGATTGAAATATTTGAGAATTATTGGGATTGTCAAATACATTACTATCCCAAAATGCAATGAATTATATCAGTCTTTATAAGATAATCAATTTTTGGGAATCCACGAGACCAAATGAGGAAAAAAATCGAAACTTCAATTGATACAGAGCTATCCTGAAATATATATGTTGGGCTGTTTTTGGACTCTGATAGGTTTATGTAATCAATGAGCGTATCCGTATTCAAATTATATTTCATCGTGAATCACAAGACTGATGAGGTATTCGGATTCGTGTGTGAAGTGGCTTCATGAGTTCATAAGAGGTACATGTATGTTTCAAAGATTTCTTCGAATTTATCGGTGTATATGATGATTTATATGTTTTAATATTTGAATGGTATTTCTCCAGGTATTTATTTGTGCCGGATTCACGAAATGAAAGGATTAATGTCTCCTGAAAAACAGCCTACAACCCAGATAGCACTGGACGTCCAATTTCGTGATTATTTCCGGTCCGAATGTCCAGGACCTTGTTGGGTCCATCATTGAACATACTCAGGACGTCGAGGAACAGACGCCCTGTTATGTAGCGATCGTTCCAATGGATTTGCCGTTCTGATAGAAAACGCTGATGTAGCTTCGCTGAGCAAGCGGTATTCCAGGAAAGCTCTCAATTCGAGCCTCTGAGAGCGAATCTAGTTCTCACTTTTTATTCATTTTAATTGTAACTCTCGTCAGAGACAGTCGATCTGTATTTTGTGAAACGAATGAATCTTTTTTTTGAAAAAGACGTTCTCTCGTTCAAAGTATTTAACTGGCGCAGTCGGTAGGATTTGTGCTGTGCATTGAAGCAAAAAAAACTTTTTCGCGTCATGGAGTTTCAACCCCTTGAGCACAAATTCGAACAAAATCCATCGAGGATTACCTACCCCGGACGAGCAGACGAGCAGTAAACCCAAAACTCTACAAAGCTACGTAGAATCAACGAAGAAGTAACTGGGGACTACACGGATTGGGATTATCTAAAACTTGTAAGTGCCAAATATTCCTTCTTGCCTTCATCAACCCTCTGAATAAGGACTGCGGTGGAGATATTTAGTGATGTTCATTGAGAACGAACCGATGTCTATGCTAGACAAAGAGTTTTAGGATTTTTCTCAAATATATATAAATATTCGAAAGAATAAATGAGTGAGATTGACAATATCTCGGATAGGCTGAATGGTTTTTCTTTTGAAAGGAATTCAACTAACAGTGAATCTAATTTTAGAGAGGCAAATTTGTTAGCATCTACTATGTCTCCACCATTAGTACCACAAGCACAACCCGTTCAAATGAACTGGAATCTCTTTAAATCCAGACTCAATAATCTCAAACAATTCGATGGCGATAGTAACGCATTGAACAAGTTTATCGATAGGTGTGATACTTTAGTCAGTGCCTATGAAGCCTTCAATGATCAATCATTGAATGATCATGTTCTTGAATGTATTCAAGACAAATTAATAGGGAAAGCCGAATATATGGTAGGGAACAGGGTCGAACTCAATTCTTGGGCCGCACTAAAAAACGCTTTGAAACAATGCTTTTCAGACCATAGAGACCTAGACTGTCTAGTTTAGGAATTAACTAGAAGTCGACCGCATAAAGGAGAAGACTTACTTAGTTTTGGAACTAGGCTTCAATTATTGGGAAGCAATGTCGCACAACGTATAAGTAACGATACAAATTTAGCTCGAGAAGAAAAAACTTATCAAATTTCTCACTACGATAAAGTCGCACTAAGTATATTTATTGCAGGATGCACTGGCATCTTGAGGAACAAAATGCATCTGGAGAAACCCGCTTCCTTAGAGATGCAATGGCATAGGTAAATGAATATGAAAATCTTGAAAATATGTATGGTAGTTTTCAGAATGATTTCAGGCCAAAATTCAATAATCCATGAATTAGACAAGTTAACACTCCTAACGTTCAAACAAAACATCCAATCGCAAAGACCCAATTACTTTCAAAGACCATTCCAAAGTAACACATATTATTCAGATCCCAAATTTTCACCGAGACCTATTTGGCCCAGCCAACCAGTGAATGTAAATCCGAGGCCACAACCCCCTCAAAGATTCCCAACTAATCGAGAAGTTTTCGGACCTCCCCGAAACGTATTCAAACCGAATCAAATTTCGGCAACGCAATTATCAAAACCAGAGCCTATGTCAACAACCTCTAGAAATCCTACTAGAATGTCACATCAATCTTTTCCACAGCATGTTCAACAGGCCAAACCAAATTTTAATAATCAATACTCAAATAACTTCAGGAATAACCAGAGATTTTTCCAATCGAATCAAAAACCTAATTTTGTATCTGAAGAATTATTTCCGAATGAATACGAAGAACCATTTTCCGATCAGAATCAAATGTTTAACGAAAAGTTTATTTGCGCCGAAGCCGCGTACTGTCCCGAATGCGACTACCCTGATCAGAATTCGAATATATCAGAATTCAAATGTTGAACAAAATTTCGATAATCAGCCACTTTACCCTCAAGACCAATACACTGACGATGCAAACCCCGACGAAACAGGAAATTTTCATCCAACCAGCCAAAAGGACCTACTGATTTAAGTCAAATGAATATTTCAAGCAATAATGCTCTCCTTCACGTTGAAATTAAACATCCAAAAATGAAACTACTAATAGACACAGGGAGTTCTAAATCGATAATCAAACCCTCAATAATCAAAAAATTTCATCCCCACAAAATTTTTCAGTCTGATACAATAATCAAAACGGCGATAGGTAGTCAAAATACGAGATACCAAGCATTAGTTCCTGCATTTCCCGAATGTAATACGAGCTATGAAATTAATTTCATTCTGTTCGATTTCCATGATTATTTTGACGGAGTATTGGGACTGACGGACTTGATGAATATGAATTTGAATATTGATTTGACCAATGCAAGGTTGGTAGGAAATCATACGAATATCCCATTTAAATTCAGACAACCTACGGACACTAATTTCTCATTTTCAGTTAATTCTCAAGAAAAAACTATTGAAAATATACCAGTTAATATAAACGGGGAAGTAATAATGACAATAGAAGGTACAATTAATGAGTTATTCATTCCACAAGTAGTGACAATTTCGAAAATGGGGTACGCCCCAATAGAAATACAAAATCCCACTAATGAAACGATTTCCGTAACATTGCGAGAACCTATTCCTGTCGAACAATTCGGCTCATCATTGTACGAAATATATACATTCGATTCTTTTACCATTTCGAACAAAGACACTCCAAATTCGAATATAGACCACTCCCAAATTTCAGACTTAATACGCACAGACCACATGAACTCAGAGGAAAAATCTGCAATAATCAAGATCTGTAACGAATGTCAACGACCTCTAGAAATCCTACTAGAATGTCACATCAATCTTTTCCACAGCATGTTCAACAGGCCAGACCAAATTTTAATAATCAATACTCAAATAACTTCAGGAATAACCAGAGATTTTTCCAATCAAATCAAAAACTTAATTTTGTATCTGGAGAATTATTTTCGAATGAATACGAAGAACCATTTTCCGATCAGAATCAAATGTTCAACGAAAAGTCTAGTTGCGCCGAAGCCGCGTACTGTCCCGAATGCGACTACCCTGATCAGAATTCGTATGTTGAACAACATTTCGATAATCAGCAACTTTACCCTCAAGACCAATACACTGACGATTCAAACCCCGACGAAACAGGACATTTTCATCCAACCAGCCAAAAGAACCTATTGATTTAAGTCAAATGAATATCTCAAGCAATAATGCTCTCCCTTACGTTGAAAGTAAACATCCAAAAATGAAACTACTAATAGACACAAGGAGTTCTAAATCGATAATCAAACCCTCAATAATCGAGAAATTTTATCCCCACAAAATTTTTCAGTCTGATACAATAATCAAAACGGCGATAGGTAGTCAAAATACAAGATACCAAGTATTAGTTCCTGCATTTCCTGAATTCAATACGAGCTATGAAATTAATTTCATTCTGTTCGATTTCCATGATTATTTTGACGGAGTATTGGGACTGACAGACTTGATAAATATGAATTTGAATATTGATTTGACCAATGCAAGGTTGGTAGGAAATCATACGAATATCCCATTTGAATTCAAACAACCTACGGACACTAATTTCCATATATACCAATATACCAGTTAATATATACGAGGAAGTAATAATGACAATAGAAGGTACAATCAATGAGTTATTCATTCCACAAGTAGTGACAATTTCGAAAATGGGGTACGCCCCAATAGAAATACAAAATCCTACTAATGAAACAATTTACGTAACATTGCGAGAACTTATTCCTGTCAAACAATTCGGCTCATCATTGTACGAAATATATACATTCAATTCTTTTACCATTCCGAACAAAGACACTCCAAATTCGAATATAGACCACTCCCAAATTTCAGACTTAATACGCACAGACCACATGAATTCAGAGGAAAAATCTGCAATAATCAACATCTGTAACGAATTTTTCGAAATCTTCTTCAAACCCGGTGACGATTTGACATTCACCTCCAAAATTAAACACGAGATTAGGACTGTTGACGAAATACCTGTCCACACGGAATCCTATAGGTATCCCTATATACTTAAAGAGGAAGTACAACGTCAAATTAACGACATGCTTGAGAAAAATATAATAAGACCGAGCTGTAGTCCCTGGTCTTCCCCCATTTGGATTGTCCCGAAGAAACTAGATTCTTCCGGGAGAACTGAATGGCAGATAGTTGTGGATTACCGGAAAATCAACGAAAAAACTATTGGTGACCGGTACCCACTCCCTAATATCAATGACATTTTAGACAAACTTGGTAGAGCTCAGTATTTCACGACCCTTGATTTGGCTAGTGATATTTCACCGAATCGAAATGGCTCAAAATGCGATCGAAAAAACCGCGTTTAACGTAGAGCAGGGATACTACGAATACTTGAGGATGCCCTTTGGACTCAAGAATGCACCATCTAGTTTCCAGCGTGTAATGGATGAAGTCCCCAAAGACCTGCAGAATTAGATCTGCATGGTATACATGGACGACATTATTATCTTCAGCACGGGACTCCAAGAGCATATTCAAAATCTCAAATTAGTTTTTTCCAAATTACGCGAAGCCCACCTGAAAATTCAAATGGATAAATCCGAATTTCTAAGGCAAAAGGTCGAATTTTTAGGTCATGTGATAACACCAGAAGGTATTAAACCAAATCCTAACAAAATTAGTTCCATTCAAAAGTTCCCAATTCCAAAAACTCAGAGAGACATTAAATCAGTTCTAGGTCTGTTGGGTTATTACCGAAAATTCATGAGAAATTTCGCTAAATCAACAAAACCAATGACAAAGTGTCTGAAGAAAAATGAGAAAGTGGAACACACCACTGAATTTATCGAATGTTTCAACATTTGTAAATCCATCCTCACTTCAGAACCTGTCCTCGCATACCCAGACTTCGAAAAACCATTTGAATTAACCACTGATGCCTCAAATTACGCTATAGGTGCCATATTGTTCCGAAATTACCACCCAATATGTTACGCATCCCGAATGTTGAACCCGGCAGAAGTCAACTATTCAACCATTGAAAAGGAACTTCTAGCCAACGCCTGGAGCTGTAAATACTTCAGACCTTATTTGTTTGGTCAAAAGTTCGAGATATTTTCTGATCATAAAGCACTACAATGGCTCTTTTCATTGAAGGAACCAAACTCAAGATTAATACGATGGCGTTTGAAAATTGAGGAATTCGTTTACATCATAAAATACAAGGAAGGAAAATTCAATCAAGCGGCTGATGCCCTTTCTAGAAATCTTCACAACATCGATATGAATGCCCTCGAAACCCTGTCTATTCAAAGTAACCCTAGCGACGTTGACGAATTATTAAACGATTTGTTGAACCATCCCAAAAAACTGCCCGAGGTTGATGATGACAGCCTTCAAGAAATTCAGGAACCTCAAACCGTTCAACCTAAAATCAAAATACAATCAGACATCCGTATCATTCCAGCGCAACCGAAAGAAAACAATTCCGACCTAGAAACAGTCCATACTTTCCTCGAAGACCCTGTATGTTCTATTCCCATTTCAGAACGTGCAGTGAATACCTACTAGAATCAGATTATTATTTCAATTGGCGACATAAATGAGATAAAATACAGGAGAGAAATTTTTTTTGAGAATTCCCGATCATATGTCACAATGCCGAAAAAAAACATGAACGAAAATATCGCCAAGCTCCTCAAAGATTATATTGATCCGAAATAAACATCTGCGCTACATTTACTTCATTCTGAGTTTTTATTCAATATATTCAGTTCTTGACATGTATATTCTGACCCCTACCTACAGATTCAAAACTATACGAAGTGAAAAAAAAAACTTCGAATATGAAAATTGTAGAGTATCATATGTACTATCTTTTGGTTCATTGCTTTAATTAACAAATGCAAATCATTTTTTGCAAATGGATCACCATGTATATTTTGAACTCTAGTGGAGAATATTTTTCTCCTGTTCACAAATATATATTTATAGTTTGCTGATGTTTCCAGAAGCCATTTTTCACTTATTTAGCGCATTGAATCAAAGTTGCAAATAACATTTATAGATGGCTGTGGACACAACAGGAATGCCATAGGAAGAAAACATGACATCTCTGTCATTTATTCAATAATAATGAGTTATTCCGTTAAGGAAAAATGCGAGATAGTGAGATCATATTATGAAAATATTGCAAAAGTTTCAGTAGTGCAGCAACCATTTAGTCGAAAACGACTATACAGAGTGTTCCGTTTGAAAAAACTGATTTGGATTTTTTTTTTATATTGTGCTATTCGCATTTGTTTATTAAAGGAGTGCCAAAAGATAGTACAGATGAAACCCTACAACTATCGTATTCGAAGTTTTTTCTCACCTTGTGAAGTTGAAGCTTTAGGTAGGGGTGAAAATATAGAAAGATAGTCTTTAACAAGTAGATATTTATTATTTTCGATTTCAGAATTCTTGTTTAGGATTTGGATATAACTTATGTGCCTATATATATATATATATATATATATATATATATGATATGTCAGCGCTATATTGAAAGTCAGTTTATCATAATATAATGAATTTGAATTATCGATGATTCTACATGAGTTTAACCTACCTATATGGTTGCACTGAATTATATTACTCCAATCATCACATATGTAACAGTCGTCAATTTCGTCTTCTAGTCGAGATATATTCTATTTCAATTAGCCTTTTCTTGACTGCTCAAGTCACAATATTTATTATTTTTTCTTATGTCAACATCATAATCATAATACAAAGTAACCACGATATATAAAACAATCATCATATAAATCAAAAATCAACCGCTGGTGCTTGCGAAGTGCATCCTTATTTCACTCTCGAACAAAACAAACATTTAAAAGTAGTAAAAATAAAAATAAAATTGCGAATCAACATTCTAGTGCAAGTGTAACCCCTTCAGAACTCTGTGAAGAAAAATGCAACCTGTAAGTCACCACAATCAGTCTTTTCGTTGCATGTTTAGTTTGAAAAACATCCAAACAACTGATGAAATTCGTCCGTCAACCGTAAAACGGAAGATTAAAGATTTATTCCACCACTCGTCGGGTCGAGAATGAGCGAAACTCAACTGAGCAACAACGATTTGTATTCAAAATTACTGGGAGTCATAAATAATGGAAATGAAGTAACTGAGCGTGAAATCAAAGAATATATCGGGATTGAAAATGATAAATTGCTGGAAGTTATCAAGTTACAAAATGAAAAAATTGTAGGACTTGAAGAAAAGTGCGCAAAATATGAGAAGGAATTCAAAAATAATGATACTTGGTCTTGATAGTGATGCTGAAGAAAACTTGGCTACTACTACCATTTCCAGTTTGAATTCGCTGCTGGGAATTGTTTTATGTTTGAGAGATCTGTTCAATATTTATCAGATCAAAATCAACGAAAAGCCAGCTATAAAAGTTGAATTTTTATCACTTCTATCTAAAAACTCAGTTTTTCAAAACGTACACAAATTAAAAGGTGCAAAAATCTCAATTTTCCAAGACTTGTGCTACGAAGATCGCTTGATTAATAAAATATTAGTCAAACACATGAAGGAAACGAAATCTAAAAATCTATCTGCGAGAATAAAAAATAACAAACTGGTCATCAACGGCGATACCTACACAGCAGAAGAATTGGAAAAGGGGAAAGCTGAGAATCAAGACCTTTCAGAAGCTGAGGAACCCATTGATACAAAGAAGAGAGGAAGGAACATTAGTACCCCATCAACACCAGCAAAGCGGGAGGTTAATCCTTTTTCTTAGGAATTACTAGTCACCAGTGCTGACCTTCTGAACACAACTATTATACCGGAACCTAAGAAGTCAAAAAAGCAATTCTCCAATACTAATATTATTGATAGGAAAACCCGTTCTAACAGTGCATCATCGTCTCAGAAAAGTACATCAGACTAGATCAATCTTCCAGCTTATATACACATTATATACATACACATTTAATTGGTACATCTGATTTCTGGAGTCAATCTTTTTCACATTAACTCATAGGTTCGTAGATTAATTATTATTCCTGTTTAAATTTTCTTTATATTATCAGCTGATTGTAATGGGTGAAAATGTAAATAAACAATTGAGTTATCTCCTTCTGATTATCAGATCATTGTCCAGTGGCTTCGATATACTAAATGATTTCATGAATAATGAGAATAACGACATTCTTGGATTATCCGAAACATGGCTACATGCTGATATATACTCTGAGACTGTTGCAATACAATCATATAAACTCATTAGGGCAGACAGAAATTCGAGAGTACTATAGAATCGTTTTCTCGCAGGTCAGTTCTTTCTTGGAACAACTCTGGATTTCCGTTACCATCGAAAATCAGACGTATTCATTTGGAGTTTTATATCGTCCACCCTCAGCCAGCGTTCTATCGTGTCTACATGAACTGGAAGAAACAATAGCAAACTTGATTCCTGAATATGATTTCATTGTGTGCGGAGGAGATTCAAATATTGGTTTGTTATCTAATGATAATCACGATATTCTCATCAAATTTATGTAGACATTCAACTTCACTCAGTTGGTGAACCAACCTACTGGAATCACATCTCATACCCAAACTCTGATCGATGTTCTAATAGTGTCAAATCCAGAAAATATTTCAAATATTGAGGTCTTAGATATCAACGGAATATCAGACCATATGGCAGTTAGTTGTAAAATAGACTGTCATAAATCTAGGAGACAGCCGAAGTTCATAACTTACCGTGACTTCTGTAATTTCGATCTTAAATCTATTCAATGAGCATCTTTTATCCCATAACTGGAATATAATTTTTGAATTAGGAACTGTAGATGAAATGATTGATTATTTGAATCATAGTCTGATTTCACTCTTCAATCTTCATGCACCTTTCCGAACTATAAGAGTCACTAAACCACCAGCCCTTTGGCGTACTTATAACATCAAAGAGATGATAAAACTCAGGGATCGAGCTTTCACCAGGTTACAAAAATGTTAAAAACTCCACATCGTGGAAAAGTTATACCGACCTTAGAAATTACACTACTGGTGCAATACGTCGCGAAAAAAAAAGCATATATTGAACACGTCCTACGTAGAAAAAATTCTAAAGAAATATATAAAACACTTAGGTCACTTGATATACTCCGACAGAGAGCAATGTCATGTCTTCTAGATCATCTCAAAAACGTTAATAGAATAAATTGTCACTTCAATAGTATAACACATCCTGAAAAATCTGATACAATTAATTATCTCCTCGATAAATATAAAAATCATGTTTATGATCCTTCCTTCTCTTTCAAAAACATATCTTCAAAAACGGTTGATAATCATCTGAATAGAATTAAAAGTAACGCGGTTGGTACAGATGAAATCTCTATCGAAATGATACAATTGATACAGTCCCATTCAATCGAACACATTACGTTCATTTTCAATTCGGCAATAAATACGAATAACTTTCCTTCGAATTGGAAACGCCAAGATTATTCCTTTAGCCAAATGCAATTCTCCCACTGAGCTTTCCGACTTGAGACCTATAAGTATCCTGCCTTCTCTTTCAAAAGCCCTTGAGATGATCATGAAAGATCAAATGGCAGATTACATATACACTCATGAAATAATCAATCCTGTTCAATCCGGTTTTCGCACTGAACATAGCACTACTACCGCTCTTCTATCAGTCACGGATGATATTTTCAAGGCCGCAGATAACGGCGAAGTTTCGTGTATGGTTTTACTAGATTACAGTAAGGCTTTCGATACACTTAATCATTCTCTACTTTGCCTCAAACTCAGCTACTTTTTGGCTTTTTTAATGGAGCTGTAGAATTCCTACGCAATTATTTATCCAATCGTTCCCAGCGCGTTGTCTTGGAAGGTATCGAGTTTCCCTATATATTGCCGAATTTTTCGAAATTATAAAACATGCTAAAATTCATCACTACGCCGATGACACTCAACTCTATATCTCATTCAATTCTAAATATCTCAAAGAAACACAAAATAAAATAAATGAGGATTTAAAAAAATTGTACGACTTCTCCACAGTTCACGCTTGAATCCAAAAAAGTCTCGAATAATATTATTCGGATCAAAGAAGAAAGTGGAATGTGTCCGTGAAGATTTGAAAATAAAAATCGGGTCTGATATTTTACCTATAGTTAAGGAATGCAAGAATCTAGGTTTATGGCTTGACTCAGAGCCTAGATTCACCAAACATGTGAGTCATCTTTGCCAGGCATCCTTCAACATTCTTAGACAACTATTTCCTAACAGACACATGCTTTCCAAGCAATTGAAGCTCTCTTTATGCAAAGCATTGATAACGTCTGAACTGTCTTATTGTGATAGCGTTTACGGTCCAGCACTCTTGAAGTCTGACCAGTATCGTTTTCAAAGAATACAAAACTCATGCATCAGACTTTCATCCGGTATTCGGAAATTTGAACACATTAGTACAGAATTCAGTAACTCTGGTTGGCTGAGGTTGAACGATCTACAAAATCTACATCTACTGTCAATCACTCATAAAGTGTTAGTAAATAAATCTCCTAAATATTTTTTTGATAAATTGAGAACGTTTTCAGTACTGAACGACCTCTGCACACGCAATAGACACGTTCTTGTCATTCCTCCTCACTCTTCTGCAATATACACTAGATGTTTTTCATACAATGCTGCTAAGTTTTACAACCAGTTGCCCAATGAATTCAGACTATATACATTCAGTAACTTCAAGAAAAGATTAAAACTCCTGATGAAAAATAGTCAGTTTGTGTTAATTCGTTGATGAATCTCGCTCCGGAACTCAGCTTTGACATGTTCGAATATAAATATACCACAAAAGTCTTAATAATTATTTTTATTTGTTTTTTTTTTTCATTTCTAATTTCAGTAAGTATAGGTACTCTGCAATAATATAATAAATCTCATGTATTTCTTTTCATTTTTTTTTGTTCTTTGTTGTTTTGAGGTCAAGTTGAAAAACAGCTATAGCTGACACTTCGCCTTTTCATCAATCAGTTATTTTTCATATTTGATTCAATGCTTTGTATTTTATGTATAAAAATTGATTTGATGAATGAAGCCGCTTTATTATTATTATTATCATTATTATATACAGAATGTATTCTACATTTCTTCCCCATTAATTAAACAATCATTATTCATTTTCACCATCATCGCTTTCCATTTGTCGTATATGTGGTAATCTGCAGATTTTGGTAACTGGTCTCCGATATGATCTATCTTTCGTCCTCACATCTACCACTCTTACTTTTCTATCGTTTTCCATATATACTTTCTCGATAATACCTAGTGGTCATGTGTTTCTAGGTAGCGTATCATCTACGACCAACACTACATCATCGACGCAACAATTTTCTGACTGTGAATGATGCCATCTGCTAACCTTGTTCAGAGTCGGTAGGTATTCCTTGACCCATCTTCGCCAGAACATATCAGCCAACGCTTGAGATACCCTCCGTTGTTTTCTCGAATTGATATCGTGCTTATCGAATTTCCCTGGTAGTGGGGAGGTTTCACTAGAAGAACTCAGCAAAAAATGATTCGGCGTGAGACTTTCGATGTCCAAACTTTCCGTTGAAACATATGTCAGAGGTCTACTATTCACTATGTTTTCAGCCTCCACAATGAAAGTTTGCAGTACTTCTCCTTTAGGACTCCTTTCTTCCAGTGATACCTTCAACACATTCTTAACACATTTGATAAGTCTCTCCTAGCTACCTCCCATGTGTGGTGATGCTGGTGGAATGAATTTCCAATCAATTTTTCTTGTGATCATATATTCGGAGACTTTAACATTTTCCAGTTTCTCCATGGCCTTTTTCAGTTATGTGTTCGCTGAGTGAAGGTTGGTTCCATTATCAGGATATATAACTTCTGAACATCCTCTTCTTCCGATGAATCTTCGGATGGCCATCATGGCTGCATCAGTATTCAGAGACTGGGCGATTTCTAAGTGGATTGCTCGAACACTCAAGCAGGTAAAGAGAATGTCCTTTTTTTATGTCTTCTTCCGATTTTGACGGTCCAGAATAGTCCATTCCGGTAATAGTGAAAGGGCGAACGAAGCCCTTCAAACGACAGTACGGCAGTTGACCCATTTCTGGTACTTCGAGCTTCGCTCTTTCTTTTTTGCAGTAAGAACAGTCATTTTTACATTTCTTCACTGCACTTCTGAGTTGGAGAATTCAAAAACGTTATCGCAACTCATTGATGACTATTTCATGACCCTGATGATGAAACCTCGCATGATAGTCTTCTATGAGCAATCTTGTAAATCGGTGTTTCGGATCCAATATTACTGGGAATTTTTGAAGGTAACATAAATCATCTGATTTTGCCAAACGACCCTTGATTCGTAGGACCTCTTCATCATCAAGAATTGGATTCAATGTATAGAGTCTACTAGTTTTTGGAACCATAATCTTTTTTTTTTTCAATTTCGCTATTTCTTCTGGAAATGACACTCCTTGAACATGCTTATCCAGCATTCTTCGGCAGCCACAATTTCGTCAGTTTCTAGAACAATACTCGTCCTCTTCTCGTGTCTACAATTGCCAATGAATCTCCTCATCCATGCAGTAGATCTTATCAATTTCATGTATTTTGAGAATCTACATACGTCTGGCAAATAATCTGCGGAATGCGGGTATCAGTAGTATACTTTCTTTCTTGACTTCCAACTCATTTATACTATCTTCTTCGTTCATATTGTCTTCTGATTCTTTCGGCCAGAATTCTTCTGGAAGTTCTAAATAGGTTGGTCCTATTAGCCATCTACTCTTATTATTCGAGATCTCCTTCGTGCTCTCATCAGCCACATTCATTTCTCCAGGAACCCAACACCAACTTGAAATTTCGGTTAGTTCGGTTATCTCTCGGACCCAATGGGCTACAAAGGTTTTATATATCTTATTGTGTGATCGGATATAACGTAGTACTGTCTTCGCATCTGTCCATTGGAATGATGCAGTGATCTTTACTTCTAAGTACTTTCGAATAGCGTTTATCAACCTACTCAACATAAGAGCTGCTTGAAGTTCGAGTCTTGGAATAGTCACAAGTTTCAATGGCGCTACCCTTGGTTTAGCACTAACGAATGCAACTGTGAAACCATTACCTTGTCCAATGCGGAGATGACTTACTGCAGAAGAAGCATTCTCACTGCTATCGCAGAATCCTTGAAGTTCTACAATGTTACTCTCAGAAATGTTAGGTCCATAACATCTTGGAATGGTAATATCTTCAATTTTCTTAAATTCACAAACAAGTTGAAGTCACGTAGTGTTCATTTCTTGGGATATGGTATCGTCCCATCCTATACCAATCTGCCATATTTGTTGCAGAAAAATTTTGAGTTTGACTACCAGAGGTGCGAGAAATCCAAGCGGATCGAATACAGACATGGTTAATTTAAAAGCCTCCCTTTTTGTCGGAATTTTCATACATTTTATTATTTCAGGATTCCCTTTGTAACAGTTCATAGAGAAAGTGAAGTTATCGGTTTCTGGATTCCACCATAGACTTAGTATTCGCTCCAAAGATTTTTCACAAAATAAGTCAAGGTTCTTGTGACTTTTTGCTTGTAAATTTTCTGGAATAGTTGACATAACTCTTTCTGAATCAGAAATCCAATTGCAAATTTGAAAATCACCATTTTTGTGCACCTCGATAACTTCAGAAATCAGTTGAATGGCTTGATCTTCTGTATCCGTTGAGTCAAGGTAGTCGTCGACATAATGTTTCTCAATGATGGCCTTGAGTGCTTCAGGATATTCCTTTGCGTGATCTTCCGCATTTTTATTTTTCACGTACTGTGCCATACGAGGTGAGGATGTCGCTCCAAAAATCATGGCCTCCATCTGATATACATCTGGTTTCTTCTGTCTGTCCATTCCTCTCCAGAAGAATCGTTGAGCTGAACAATCTTCATCTAGGATCAATACCTGGTGGAACATTTCCTTAATGTCGCCACAGAGGGCTCACTTCAATTCAGATATTCCAGTGCCAGTCGGACTTCCTTTCGTGGTGTAGATAATTTCTCAACTTTTCGAGTTCTTCGAATGAAAAACCAGTGTAGTGTTACGGATATTACCTATAAACTGGTAAACTGCGGTCTCGAGGTGTTTCTGTGTGTTACCAGCAGCGTGAAAGCGAGTATGATTTTCATTTTATTTCTATTTGCTTTGAGCCTTGAAAGTGCTTGTAGTACGGACTCTAAATCACTAGTAGAAAACATTAGATACTTACTTGTTTATATGATTTGACTTTCATGCTAATTCTCACCGAATCCTAATGTCCATCATCTACAGTTATTTTCATTTTTTATTAATCTGATTCAATTGATATTCGAAATTAGTTGTTACTATCGATAAATAACAATTGATTGAATAATTCATTCATCAATTTATTCATCTCTCTATTGATTATTCATTTATTCATTCATTTATGTATTTATTCATTCATGCATTTATGTATTTATCCATTTATTTATGCATTCATTTATTCATTCACTTTCTTACTCACTACTACACGTTGAGAGTGTGTATTTTCATGGTGTCCACAAAAAAAAAAGGCCAGCAGAAGACCACCAACCAGAAAGAGACAAAAAACATTGTCGCGGAACAGGAGGAATCACGCGAAGTATTCAGTGGTTCAGCTGCTGATACGATTGGAAAAGTATTCCTTTGGAATTGGAAACACTAATCCACTGATTATGTTATTTTGTGCGAATAAATGTATATTGATCTTCGGATATTTTACGTTTAGGATTGGTCAGGAAATTAACAATAAATGTTCAGGCTAGACGCCCTGAGAACTTTTTGATGTTGCACCCATAGGGTTTAGTAAATAATTGCGATAGGGAGCTCAGTATGAATGTATCTGCAAAACACAATAGACTTGGAACACAAATGCCAAGGTATTTCAATGAAGATGAATTGAGAAATACCTGCAAATCATTATTCAAGGCACATGGTATCTTAACAGTACTTTCCATGTTCATCCTGGAATCAGTATGTTTGATAATGAGGAATGAATCCTCTTTCGCCAGGCATGTATCTTCTTACATTACCCGTCGACCCATCTGCAACTTAGATCTTTCAATTCCAAATAGTTCGCTAGTTAAGGATTTGATAATTTTTAATGGAATCAAAATCTTCAATCACTTACCGATACATAAAAAACAAATTGAGGAACAAGAGGCATTCAGAAAAGCTGTGAATAGGTTGCTTGTTGAAAAGACCTATTATTCTATACAAGATTTTTTTTGACGATGAGCTCGAGGGATGATTAACTCCAGCTGATATTTTCACAATTATATTATACATGTTATGTTCTATTATGAGTATGTCGATTTATGTTTTACGTCCATATCTACAAACCTCTGTATTCACCGGTTCTTGTACAGAAATATATTTCAATATGAGTGCAAGTGAATCCATTCAATAATCTATGTACCTTCATGTTATACACCAGTCTATACTCTTTACTTATTTATTTATTTCAAGTATTGATCATTCGAATTGTCTATGTATCTGTATTCCAACGAGTACAACATCAACCTTGACTGTGGAATTTTTCATTTCACTTCATTTATTGTATTTATTCATTTATCATGCTTTGTCATCAAGAATGTGTTTCTTTGACGATAAAGTATATTTTTGATTGATTGATTGATAATCTGTTTTGCCTAGTCCATCTGAACATACTGTATACTGAATGAAATCATTAACTAGTTCTACAATGTTACTCTCAGAAATGTTATGTCCATAACATCTTGGAATGGTAATATCTTCAATTTTCTTGAATTCACAAACAAGTTGAATCCACGTAGTGTTCTTTTCTTGGGATATGGTATCGTCCCATCCTTCACCAATCTGCCATATTTGTTGCAGAAGAATTTCGAATTTGAATACCAGAGGTGCGAGAAATCCAAGCGGATCGAATACAGACATGGTTAATTTAAAAGCCTCCCTTTTTGTCGGAATTTTCGTATATTTTATTATTTCAGGATTCCCTTTGTAATAGTTCATAGAGAAAGTAAAGTTGTCGGTTTCTGGATTCCACCATAGACCTAGTATTCGCTCCAAAAATTTTTTACAAAATTAGTCAAGGTTCTTGTGACTTTTTGCTCGTAAATTTTCTGGAATAGTTGACAAAACTCTTTTTGAATTAGAAATCCAATTGCAAATTTGAAAACCACCATTTTTGTCCACCTCGATAACTTCAGAAATCAGTTGAATGGCTTGATCTTCTGTATCCGTTGAGTCAAGGTAGTCGTCGACATAATGTTTCTCAATGATGGCCTTGACTGCTTCAGGGTATTCCTTTGCGTGATCTTCCGCATTTTTATTTTTCACGTACTGTGCCATACAAGGTGAGGATGTCGCTCCGAAAATCATGGCCTCCATCTGATATACATCTGGTTTCTTCTGTCTGTCCATTCCTCTCCAGAAGAATCGTTGAGCTGAACAATCTTCATCAAGGATCAATACCTGGTGGAACATTTCCTTAATGCCGCCACAGAAGGCTGTCTGAACTTCCATAAAATGGCTAGTAGACTCCTGAGCATGTCTTCACCTTGTAAGAGGTTATCGTTCAAGCTAACTCCTCCAGATTTTGCTGCTGCATCGAATACAAATCGCAATTTGTCTGGCTTATTGGGATTAATAACGCCAAAATGAGGTAAATACCACGTCTTTGGAGATTCTTGAGCTGCTCCTTCAGGACTAAGCTTCTTCACGTAGCCCTTCTTCGGGTATTCTTCAATCTTTTCACAATATCTAGCAGCAAAGTTTTCATTTTCGTCCATCTTGCGTTCCATGCATTCGAGTCTTTATATATATATATATCTCTCTTTATTTAGTTGAAAAACTAATTCATTCACAATAGTAAATACATTCACATATAAATAAACTTAGATTAACATGAAAAAATACAATCAGTCTGAATAAAAAATACATACGTGTAAATAAAAACTACTGAAAAAATAATAATTATATCCTAATTTTTCATTAAATAATCCTTCAATCGTCTTTTGAATGTATTTATCGAACCACTCTCTTTGATTTCTTGTGGGAGGTCATTAAAACAATCTACTCCTTTATAAAATAAGGAATTATGTGTACTATTTTTTTTATATTTTTCAACTTTTATATTGTTTCTGTTTCTTGTATTATACTCATGTATTTCAGCCACATATGATATGATATTGAAAGCAACACTTTCACTATCGGGTAATTTAGTATCTTCGTTCTTCCATAACAATCCGATTTCAAAACGATTTCCCACCTTCTTGATGGTATTGTCCAATATTTTTATTGCTTTCTCGTCTTATTTTGATTTTACATTTCCCTCAAGAAAGTTGGTACCAAAATTATCAATTTTAAAGGAATCTTTCACGAGATTATGTAATTCTAACTCAGTGTCTTGTCTTTTATTACAACATAGGTGAGAATCAGGGATTTGTCTACCAGACTCTTTGAATGATGATTGGTTTCATGAACTACCCATCCCAAAAGTGTTCTCAATACGAATGGAGAGTTCCAAGAAGAACCATGGTAGAATTTTCTGGCAATGGTCAAGGGACATTGGTCTTGACCAATAAGTATCATTGGCTGTACGTCTTTGTATGATGTAACTGGTGTCATTTTTATATATGGATATGTTTCTGCCAGTTTCTCAACATCTACTGATTGTTTTGGCAAAGACATGCCACTTATAGTTCTAGTTCCAACGATTTTAAATGTCTTGGAAAATTCGTTCATACCAGATATTTCAACAGTTACTCTTCTTGAAGAGTCATCGTTTCGGCTGACTTCATTCGACCATTGATAACACAGTGACTCGATGAGTCCATCAAGTCCAATTTCATCGGTGATTCTTTATTCGATCAACGTTGTCGTGGCTGCTTCGTCAAACAGAGCAAACGTATTGATTTCTCCTCGAGGACCTCCGAGACTCACAGGGATTATTCGAAGTAAAATGTCAATTTCCCCTTCCCTGCTAGTATGATGTATGGCTTCTGCATGAGTATAGTTCGACGTCGATGCCTCTCCTCCATGATCATTATTTGTTCTAGCAACTTCTTCGTTATGCAAACTCGTGTGGTGGAATTTTTCACATAAGTTTTTATTCTTTCTGCAGCTGAAAATATTATGGGCAGGTCTCAGACACGAGAAACAAAGTTTTTCTGAAGTTATTGTTTTCCATTTGTCGTTAACTTCTTTTTTCTTGAAAATGACACAGTCTTCAATCTGGTGGTCTTCTTGTTTGCAACAAGAGCACTTTGATTTTTCTTCATAATATGTTTTCTCAGTAGAGAATATGTTCTCCCTCTTCCGTTTTCGCCCGAACTCATCGCTTTCATGAAATCTTTTGTCATTGAATCCCATTTCTATACAAGTAGATGCTGCCAATGCAATATCTCTCAGCCAAGTTGAAAAATCTTTCAGACTGATATTTGTCTTTGTCATTGATATTTACGCCCATTCAATTCGTGAAAAAGGAGGAATTTTCACAAAAACTTCATTCAGGAGTTGTGGGTTATTCATGTGTCCTGTACTTTCAAAGATTTTCAATGTCGTTACTGAACTTTCAACGATATTTGGAAATTGCAAGTATGTTTCAAATTTGCCCTCTTTCAGAGGAGCAGCTTTCCTGAATTTTTCTATCAGTGGGGAAATGATGAATTCTGGACGTCCGAAAGTAAATTTCGAAGTTTCTATTATTTTCAGGGCATCTGATGATGCAATCAAGAGCGGTTGAACTGTCTCTTTAGCTCTGCCCTTCAGACATCTTTGTAACCGCACAATATTTTCTTCATCACAAATCTTAAAGATATCTGTCGATCTTTTATACTGACTGTAAAATATAGGCCATTCTTCGGGATTGCCATCAGAAATTGGCAAATTCGTAGACATCTTGAATCCGGATGCTCCTGGAACTCCTGGTTTGACATGATTTTTTATGATTCCACAAATTTGATCCAAATGGTCTGTATTCATCTGGAATACTGTTGGAGAATTCTTGATACTTCTAGTTTGTGATATGTCTTTGTTCTTATTGGTCATAATTTCATAGGTGTGTTCTTGTTGTGTTGCCTCATGACTATCAGGAAGGTCTGGAATTTGGCTGACCCAACCAGCAACGGATTTCATCACACCCGTCGTTTGGTTATTATTATTTTTATCGATACCTGATATTCCATTTCTTTGTCTTGAGAACAAACTGAGACTACTGCTCTTTTGTGATCTATTTTCTTTCATGTCTAATAACTCAGCTTCTCGTACTTGCTTTTCCATGTCTATCAATTTCAACTTTTCTCTTATTGCTTCATCTAGCAAAATTTGTCTTGTTTTTTCCGCTTCAAATGCAATTTTCTTGCGTTGATAATATTTTTGTTTCTTCACCACCATTGATTGCATTATTTCTGGTGCTTTTTTCATTATTTCTGAGATCTGATTCCTCAGATTGTTCACGTTGTACATCTGCTGTAGTGATTTGTTCTGAATCTTTTCTTGAATCTGTTTGATTTTCTTGTATATTCATGTTCCTTGACTGACCAAAGTTCCTAAGCCACTCGTAGTTATCGTCTAAATGACTATGTCTACCTGCAGCAAGACTTCTGCTCATATTTATAGTCAAAATTTTTTCTGCGTAGTCTTCCACAGGGCTGGATACTTTATATAATCGAAGGACCAATGTAACAGTCGTCAATTTCGTCTTCTAGTCGAGATATATTCTTTTTTAATTAGACTTTTTTTGACTGCTCGAGTCAGAATATTTATTATTTCTTCTTATGTCAACATCATAATCATAATACAAAGTAACCAGGATATATAAAACAATCATCATATACAGAATGTATTCTACAACATAATTCCTACACTTTGACCATCCTTTGATCCACCCTGAAGAATTCATACAACCCGCACGTTAATAAATGAGATTTGATTACTAGAACGCATGCGTGAGACGACAACGTATGATGGTGATGAAGATAGCAAGATGGCGTCAATCGACCACTGCCGCAAATCTACTGTAGAATTCACTTCAATTCAGATATTCCAGTGCCAGTCGGACTTTCTTCCGTGGTGTAGATAATTTCTTAACTTTCCGAGTTCTTTGAATGAAAAACCAGTGTAGTGTTACGGATATTACCTATAAACTGGTAAACTGCGGTCTCGAGGTGTTTTTGTGAATTACCAGCAGCGTGAAAGCGAGTAAGATTTTAATTTTATTTTTATTTGCTTTGAGCCTTGGAAGTGCTTGGAGTATGAACTCTAAATCACTAGTAGAAAACATTGAATACTTACTTGTTTATATGATTTGACTTCCATGCTAATTCTTACCAAATCCTAATGTCCATCATCTACAGTTGATATTTTCATTTTTTATCAATCTGATTCAATTGATATTCGAAATTAGTTGTTACTATCGATTAATTACAATTGATTTAATAATTAATTCATTAATTTATCAATTTCTCTATTAATTATTCATTTATTCATTCATTTATGTATTTATTCATTTGTGTATTTATCCATTTATTCATGAATTTATTTATTCATTCACTTTCTTACTCACTACTACACGTTGAGAGTGTGTATTTTCATGGTGTCCTCAAAAAAAAAAGGCCAGCAGAAGACCACCAACCAGAAAGAGACAAAAAACATTGTCGCGGAACAGGAGGA
Organism: Phaedon cochleariae; assembly: GCA_918026855.4. NCBI lineage: Eukaryota > Metazoa > Arthropoda > Insecta > Coleoptera > Chrysomelidae > Phaedon > Phaedon cochleariae. Next base: position 32,533,553 of record OU896711.1, on the reverse strand, counting down.
ATCACGCGAAGTATTCAGTGGTTCAGCTGCTGATACGATTGGAAAAGTATTCCTTTGGAATTGGAAACACTAATCCACTGTTTATGTTATTTTGTGCGAATAAATGTATGCTGATCTTCGGATATTTCACTTTTAAGATTGGTCAGAAAATTAACAATGAATGTTCAGGCTAGACGCCCTTGAAACTTTTTGATGTTGCACCCATAGGGTTTGGTAAATAATTGCGATAGGGAGCTCAGTATGAATGTATCTGCAAAACACATTACACTCGAAACACAAATGCCAAGGTATCTCAATGAAGATGAAGTAAGGAATACCTGCAAATCACTATTCAAGGGACATGGTATCTTAACAGTACTTTCCATGTTCATCCTGGAATCAGTATGTTTGATAATGAAGAATAAATCCTCTTTCGCCAGGCATGTATCTTCTTACATTACCCGTCGACCCATCTGCAACTTAGATCTATCAATTCCAAATAGTTCGCTAGTTAAGGATTCGATAATTTTTAATGGAATCAAAATCTTCAATCACTAACCGATACATAGAAAACAAATTGAGGAACAAAAGGCATTCAGAAAAGCTGTGAACAGGTTGCTTGTTGAAAAGACCTATTATTCTATACAAGATTTTTTTGACGATAAGCTCGAGGGATAATCAACTCCAGCTGATATTTTTACAATTATATTATACATGTTATGTTCTATTATAAGTATGTCGATTTATGTTGTACGTCCATATCTACAAACTTTTGTATTCACCGGTTCCTGTACAGAAATATATTTCATTATGAGTGCAAGTGAATCCATTCAATTATTTAAGTACCTTCACGTTAGACACCAGTCTTTACTTATTTATTTATTTCAAGTATTGATCATTTAAATTGTCTATGTATCTGTATTCCAACGAGTTCAACCTGAACCTTGACTGTGAAATTTTTCATTTCACTCCATTCATTGTATTTATTCATTTATCATGCTTTGTCAACAAGAATGTGTTTCTTTGACGATAAAGTATATTTTTGATTGATTGATTGATTATCTGTTTTGCTAAGTCCATCTGAACATACTGTATACTGAATGAAATCATCAACTAGCGGGGTAGCCAGCTCGCAAATCACCTGGTCACATGTCAGTGATCCTGTCAAGGACCATCTGTCAAACGTCATCTGCCATACGTTAGCTGTTTGCTGAGCCCACCTGAAGTGTGGTGGTCTACTCATGAGTTGCCCTATATATTTTTTCAATTTTCAACACTGCTTAACCTCTACAGATCCGTTGCAGAGATAAGCGCGCGCCAGCGATGGGTATTATTTCCGACTCGAAGTTTCTCATCTCTGGAACGTATCTCTCGCTTCACTCAACAGTGTGTCGTCCTCGTCAACGTCCTCTACATATCCCGTTTGAATAGCATTAAAATAATTGAAATATTACGGAGGTCGGAATACCACAGTGCGTATATACGCTGCCTCATAATGCAATGACCTCGAAAGGGACAAAAAATTGCAGAATGAACCTTAAAATTCACTGAAAAACTCCGTAGACCAAGTGATAAATCTGGTCTGCTTCACATGGGCTCTTATGAGGCTTTCCGCTGCGCATCGCGGAATTTCCGTAGAATCTGGAGAAAAAGGACTTGAAATTTTGAAAATCGGTCTGGTATCGACGTAGCTGATTTACTCGTAGTGTTTGCACAATATCATCCTGTAAGTACTTTTATGTGCCATGTTTACGACAAGGACGCTTGCGTTTCCACCTGTCCCATTCGTTTAGGATGTACCCTGATGTACCTCTCCACGATCCAACCACCAGTGTATCACGAGAATTTGTAGAGAATACACAGTATTGAAATCAAGCAGCGATTCATTTGACCAATCAACAAAATAATCAGAAGAAATTAATCGAAATCAATACATAGTTTTGGTCCTTCGAGCCGGATAATCGAGATCAAGCGTGAAGCGCGCGCCAGCGATGGAAATTATTTTCGACTCGAAGTTTCTCATCTCTGGAACGTATCTCTTGCTTCACTCAACAGTATGTCGTCCTCGTCAATGTCCTCTACATATCCCGTTTGAATGTCATCAAAATAATTGAAATATTACGGAGGTCGGAATACCACAGTGCGTATATACGCTGCCTCATAATGCAATGACCTTGAAGGGGACCAAAAATTGCAGAATGAACCTTAAAATTCACTGAAAAATCCGTAGATCTAGGGATGAATCTGGTCTGCTTTACATAGGCTCTTATGAGGCTTTCCGCTGCGCATCGCGTTATTTCCGTAGAATCTGGAGAAAAAAAACTTGAAATTTTGAAAATCGGTCTGGTATCAACATAGCTGATTTACTCGTAGTGTTTGCCCAATATCACCCTGTACGTACTTTTATGTGCCATGTATTGACAAGGACGCTTGCGTTTCTACCTGTCCCATTCGTTTAGGATATACCCTGATGTACCTCTCCACGACCCAACCACCAGTGTACCACGAGAATTTGTAGAGAATACACAGTATTAAAATCAAGCAACGATTCATTCGACCAATCAACAAAATAATCAGAAAAAATTAATCAAAATCAATACATAGTTTTGGTCCTTCGAGCCGGATAATCGAGATCAAGCGTGAGTGCATTTGATGAAGACAATTATTAAGAAGCCAGTATTTCGGTGGAAAGTACAGTCAGTCGAAGTAGTCAGTGGTGGTGCAAGTGGTGCAAGCAAGCAGCGGTCAACGGAGAGTTAAACTCTCAGTTCAGCTGGACGACTGGAAAAAGCGGAACAAGAACAAGCAGGCAGAAATCGTGGGTCCCTTATATCCATTCCTCTTCTTACAACAATAAACTTTGGTTGTGTGATATATTCACTCATACAAATATTTCACCTTTCATCAACATGGGTGCTGAAGAGAAAGAAATTTTAAATAAGAAAAGAGGCACTTTGAAAGCCCGACAAACAATATTTGTCAAATTGTAACGTTTTTATTTTCTGATATAACTAGCCTGCATCAAAACGTTACTTTTCTACGTGATCTTCTACTATAATTCCAGATAAAACTCTCAAAGGAAACACTATAGAAGTCAGACACTTTTATTGTATATTTTGTAACATAGTTCAAAGAGGTGTGTCTAGTTGAACACACTGTATACCACGCTGCCTCTCCTTGTGTCTCATGAGTTGTGGGTATCCTGAAACAAATTAAATATAAAATTAATCTGAATGTCAACATTGAAAAGCAACACAAATATTTCATCAAATGAAAATCCTACCTGAATCTTTTTGCATGATACGTGAACCATACAATATTATTAATCTGCTTGAGGTAGTCTTATATCCAATGATATGATACTCAAATTTCTGTATTTTCGATAGTTTTCCTGAAAATAGATAAAACAACCATCGTAAGAATTCACAAACACTGAAAATCAGACAAGGAATAACAAAAGATACGTACGATATACTCCTCCCGTGTTTATATGTAAATATTGTATAGTCAGATATAGTTGTGGGAAATTGGTTGAAATATCCTTTCATTGCTTTTCATAAATATCCCAGCGAGTTATTCAATATCCAATGTTTACTTCTTCACTGCTTGGCTATGTCGTGACCGTGAAGTTGTGACCGTACTGTACTAACCGTCAGACAATTTCTACTCTTATTCTTCCTTCGTATTTGGCGAATTCCTCTGCCGTGAATTAGTCGTTCTACGCATGATTATCTTAATTCCGATGCCTCGTTCAGACCTTGCTCGAAAGGGACTCCACTATGCATGGATTTTAGCATTCGGACGTTGTTCAAAGCATACTCAACTATGTAAAGATTTTGGCATTTTCGCTGTCACCATCTCTTGGTGTTCGTTAGAACTATCAAGTAAAATTAGGTCATGACGGACAAAACTGTGTCAATGTCAAGGTCGTATCGATTTCGGTTTCCGCTTTCCGGCGAGGACTTTTCTTCTTCTCTCAAGGTGGTTGTCCTCGCAGCAGCAGCAGCAGCATGCGAACTAGCTGGTGAGTTCATGTTTTTTCTTGAAATCTTTTGGTAGCATTTCAATGCTGGAAATCTTCCTCCCTTCAAGGCACTATTTATTCTGCTCACCTTTATGGGGCCTAACCGAGTTGCCCAAATGCAGCATAAGAGACCCAGACGTCCCGACCACGTGACCCTCATGTCGACCGAACCTTTATCGCCACGTTTCTGTTCCCCGATGTTCATCCAGGTTTTTTTGTTGAAACCCTTGCGGTGAAACGGGGTTCTCAGGGGGTTTGAAGAAAAAAGACCGGTTCTGTTTGAGGTACCCACACCAGGTTTAATTCACGATCCCTATACGTCCCCGGTGAATACAGAGCAAGGGGATGTTTATAGTGGCACTATGCAATTCTGCAAACTAATAAATACTAGTTTCAGGACCAAGTCCGGCATAGCACAAACACGTGCTTCATATCAAAAAAGTAAGATTAATAACTCACCTAATAAATACAGGCACGATTGACAAATATACCGGGAATCCCGCTAGTCGAATCTGGAACCACTCGCATTCACTAATTATACAGAGAATTTGCAGTGATGATTAATTATTCGGTTTCTAATTCATGACGCGCACTGATGGACAACCATTTGTTGAAAAAGACCAACACTCGAACAGATTCTTCCAGAACAAGTCAAAGGTTTTTGCGAGGTTTTTTTACCAACCTGGTAGGTGCGAGAGAAACAGCAAAATTCAAAAATAGTACCTGTCAACTTATTCGAGTTAGGCAACCATCCACGCATTTGGTTGTGCCGAGGGTTGCCTATGCCTGGCAGATGATAAATAATATTTATAATATCAACAGAAAAGGAAAAGAGATCGACGACCGAGATGCCCTAACAGCTGATTGACTCGACAGGTGCGACGACCTTCTGCAATAAAAAGTGCGAATCGGTAAAAAACAATGAATTAGGGAAATCGCAAAATATACCCGGTGGACACGTAAACCATAATTATACGGTGGCTGAGGTAAGAGAGAGTTAACAATGTTGTTTTGCTACACCCTCGATCCAAAAGAGGTGAGTTATTTTGTCTCCCCATCAGTGATCCAGGCGGTCTCTATACGCCCCATAATTTATTTTAGGGTTTTATGTTTCAGTGATGAATGCCGCACATCCACGTGCTCATCAGTACCTCATGTATGGGTGATGTCAACAGCAGCGTTTAATCCCATGCAAGTCCTGAAGGCCATGGTTTTTTCTCCCCTACCCTATGGGATCTTTTCAGTAGGCGCAGGTTTCTGAGTCTCCTCGAACCTGGCCAGTGGTGATCCGTCCAGACACCAATTTTGAAGCTGCCCTTCAATGTCGCCATCTTGTGATCACCTTCCATGTCCAGTAACAGTCGACATCTAGCAGATACCAGCATATTGGATAACTCAGGTTTTTCTAGTATTAAGTCCATTAAATATTATATTTACATAATTTTCACATAATTTTTACATAATTTTTACATATTTACATATGAATTATCATGGAGTTATAACTTTTCAAATTTCAACACACAGTATAATATGTTCGAACCCTACTTGAATTTCTGACACCATTAGCAGCGGACATGAAACATTTTATATAGCGGAAAATGCGCAATAAGACTCTCCAAAGTTCATGAATTTTCAGGGTATAATCGATATAATAATAATAATAATAATAATAAATCGTCTTTATTCATCTTGCAACAATATTAGTACATTAAATTTATAAAGAATAATTATTGTAGTACAAAGATGAAGAGGCGAAGTGTCAGCTGATGCTGTTTTACAACTTAACCCTATCATATAGTCCAATAACAATCTTCTTCAAAATGAGTTTACTCATAGGGAATTGAACAAAATGTCAATAAAATATTATAAATATAATATCTGATGAAATCGAGAATTGAATAGAATCCATAATATTCTACGAATGTATATAATAATATATTGCTAATGTATTTCATGAAAAATATTTTCATCGTTAAATTTGTATGTATTGTGGAAGTTTCCATGTTTTTACTGATATCTCTCTGAACTCAACCTACAGGTTTCTGATTTTATCCTAGACATTCTATCTTTGTTCTAAAAGAATCAGTGGCGTCCAAAAATAAAATTACAGAAATAAATATATATATTCTTATAAGTTCCACATGTTATCTATTTGAAAGTTTTGAGTGTTGATACATCTGAGGATTAGCAAAGGTATCAACCCACACCCGTATGCCGCCGACGAAAAGCTACCAGATGCAGTGTAAAAGGTGAAATTTCACGTTCAAATATGCAGGTATCTGCTAGATGTCGACTGTTACTGGACATGGAAGGTGATCACAAGATGGCGACATTGAAGGGCAGCTTCAAAATTGGTGTCTGGACGGATCACCACTGGCCAGGTTCGAGGAGACTCAGAAACCTGCGCCTACTGAAAAGATCCCATAGGGTAGGGAAAAAAAAACCATGGCCTTCAGGACTTGCATGGGATTAAACGCTGCTGTTGACATCACCCATACATGAGGTACTGATGAGCACGTAGATGTGCGGCATTCATCACTCCAACATAAAACCCTGAAATAAATTATGGGGCGTATAGAGACCGCCTGGATCACTGATGGGGAGACAAAATAACTCACCTCTTTTGGATCGAGGGTTTCAACAAAAAAACCTGGATGAACATCGGGGAACAGAAACGTGGCGATGAAGGTTCGGAAAGCAATGAAAGGATATTTCAACCAATTTCCCACAACTATATCCAACTATACAATATTTACATATAAACACGGGAGGAGTATATCGTACGTATCTTTCGTTATTTCTTGTCTGATTTTCAGTGTTTGTGAATTCTTACGATGGTTGTTTTCTCTATTTTCAGGAAAACTATTGAAAATACAGAAATTTGAGTATCATATCATTGGATATAAGACTACCTCAAGCAGATTCATAATATTGTATGGTTCACGTATCATGCAAAAAGGTTCAGGTAGGATTTTCATTTGATAAAATATTTGTGTTGCTTTTCAATGTTGACATTCAGATTAATTTTATATTTAATTTGTTTCAGGATATCCACAACTCATGAGACACAAGGAGAGGCAGCGTGGTATACAGTGTGTTCAACTAGACACACCTCTTTGAACTATGTTACAAAATATACAATAAAAGTGTCTGACTTTTATAGTGTTTCCTTTGAGAGTTTTATCTGGAATTATAGTGAAAGATCACGTAGAAAAGTAACGTTTTGATGTAAGCTAGTTATATCAGAAAATAAAAACGTTACAAAATATCTTAGTGTGGATAATACTATAGTACTAGAACTTGAATCAAGGTTATCGAAATTTGAAAATCTTCCAGAGAAGTTTAATGAAATTCAGACTTTGCTTGGAATTCATAGTAAGCCTTTTCAGCAAATAGCTGTTTGAGACTCTTCCTGAATATTTTATGATCTTTAATGTCCTTTACGTAGGTAGGTAGGTGGTTATACATCTTCAGTCCATTATATATAACCGAGTCTTTGATCAGGGTAGTCGGTGGTAAAGGTAATTTCAGATGATTTTGTTGCCGAGTTATATGTTCTGTTGAATTATTTTTTAATTTTGTTTTATTTTCATGAATTAGGCTGACTGATTCTACAACGAAAAGTGAAGTGAGAGTAAGAATACCTTGACGTGCAAACAAAGGCCGACAAGATTCTCTAAATTTTGCTTTACACAGGTACCTAACGGCTCTTTTCTGTAGTGTGAAAATTACTTTAAAAAGTGTTTTTCTACAGACTCCCCAGAAGGCAATGCCATAGCTTAGATGAGATTCTATAAGGGCATAATGAGCTGACTTGGTAGCAGTATATCCCAAATTGTTGGAAATGATTCGCATGGCATAGCATCCCGAAGCCAACTTTTTACTGAGATTTGAGATGTGAGTATCGAATTTCAATGTGGCATCAATCTGTAGTCCAAGAAATTTTGTATTCTCTTTACTCTCTATGGTATCATTGCCTAGTAGCAGTGCAGGCAGATTGCAACGGAGGCATAGTATATTTGTTTTAGAGATATTCAATGACAGTAAATTTGAATCAAACCATTTTTTAATGCGGTCAACATCTCTAGAAATGGTTTGAAATAGTTTAGCCTCATTCTTGTCATGCCATTGAATGGTAGTATCGTCGGCAAATAAGGTGAAACTACCTGATATATTCAAATTGGCCATGTCATTGATGTATAATGAGAAAAGCACAGGTCCAAGTACCGAACCTTGAGGTACACCACAGCTGATGGAATGAAGTTGCGAGTAATGGTTTGTTTTGACAATCTGGTAACGATTTGATAGGTATGACTCAAACCATTTCGAAGTAGTACCTCTGAAGCCATATGCTTTCAGCTTTTGCAAGAGTATTCTGTGATTGACGCAGTCGAATGCCTTCTACAAATCACAAAACACTGCTGCTACAAATTCTTTCCTATTAATTTCTGTATAAACTTCAGTAATGAAGTCAAATATGGCATCCGTTGTATTCTTTTTGCTCTGAAACCCGAACTGTTGGTCGCCCAGAATGTTGTGCCTGTCTAAAAACTGAATGATTCTATTCTTGACCAGCTTCTCGATTATCTTTGCCAGTGTTGGTATGAGCGAGATTGGTCGAAAATTAGATGGATTATCTTCTTCGCCGTCTTTATGAATCGTTGTAACTAATGATGTTTTGAGAAATTGGGAAAAACATCCAGTTCGAAAAGAATCATTTATGAGGCGGACCAGCAAACCAAGTACGGCATCAGGAAGGTTTTCGAAAATCCTCACAGATATACCGTCGAACCCAGCTGTGCATTTATTTTTGATACTCCTGAGAATTTCTCGGAGTTCTACAATACAGGTATCATGAAGGTAACAAACTTCATTATATGCTCTCATGTTCGCAAAGTATGACATAGGATCAATTTGGGGACGAATGTTTTCTGTGAGTTTGACAGCAACACTACAGTAGTATTCGTTCAGAATATTTGGACATAATGGAATATCTACGTATTTTTTGTGTATTCCTCTTAGTTCATTTACTATAGCCCAGCTCTCTTTCGACTTATTATTGGAATGCTCAATTTTACTCTTATAGTATTCTTTCTTTGCATGTTCGATTACTTTTCTATATATTCCTCTGTAAGAATTATAATAGGAGTGAAAATACATATTGTTTGTAGCATCCTTAGAATACACAGCTTCAAATTACGTTGGTGCATGGAATTGATTTTTGATAGATACAACAATGAACGTCTATTAATCAACAATCATAGACCAATTTTCCTTTTTTCAAAAATGAATTCAGAATCATCATCAGACATTCTGAAAATGAATGACACCATACCGAAACATCTTCAAGCTTTGAAATCAATTGGAATCGATATATAAAATTGGGATTTGATTATAATATATGTAATGAGCAGTGAACTCGATGACACTTCTGCCCGTGAATGGCAAGAATACAAATCAGAATCATATGTTTCAACTTTGGATGAATTCTAAAGTTTTCTGAGAACGAAGACAAATGTTTTGGCGGCCTTAGCGGCTATCAAAAAACATAATATTTCAGAATCATTATCGAAATCGATACTGTAACATCCACGTTTAGTAAATGTTACTTTTTCTACGAACTATGATAGTACCAAGTATTCAACTGACCTTTTCAGAGTAATGGATTCAACTCTGGTTTGCACTGAATGTATTTTGAGAATTTGCATTCCATTTTGTAGGATATTTTGATCTTCTCTGTTGCAGATTTCATGGAGCTACGAGTCCCTGGCATTCATCGGAGATCATCCTGAATATTCTTTGCATAATCTGGATTTTAATTGCATGTTATGTTTTGTTGACTTGATGAGAGTTCATTATTTCAGTAGTGTACGTAGGCCGGTACCAGCCCAAGATGGCCGCCGCTGGAAGTGACGTCACAGCCGTTCCTGTGGTAGAAGGTGTTGACTGCACAGAAGTGACGTCACAATATGGCCGCCGGAAGTGACACGTGACATATAACGAGTGACAGATGATAAGTGACAGATGACAGATGACAAATGCCAGGTGACATGGAGCACAAGAAGTGACAGATGGCAAGCGAAAGGTGACAGATGACAAGTGACAGATGACCTGGAACACAAGAAATGACAGATAACAGGTGGAAGAACTCTGAACTCAGCCCCTTAGACTCTGGACTCTAGACCTTATGGGCGTGTTCTAGGACATTCTTCTTCTTCTTCTTTTTGAAAGGTAGTGGATGACGCCACAATCTAGGGATTGTGCTCACCAGATTTAGGTTGGTATTACTACAATTGGTAGCACCTTGTTTCAATGTCACCCGATATGCATGTTGCAGGTGGTCGATGAGTCATCCTTATCTCGACTTCATAGAACAATGCCTCCTTTGTTTGCCATCTGTTATCTAGCCTTCCTCTAGAACAATGCCGCCTTTGTTCTCTCGACGCCACAGCGTTTCTTGGAATTCCGGCTATTGGATAATTCGCGACGCAATATTCGAGAACAATGCCGCCTTTGTTTGCAGGTGTCCGATTACGTAACAACCTCATCCGATTGCATCATCCTTATCTGTGTGAGAACAATGGGTCCATTGTTCTGACGCAGGTGGCCAATGAGTCATCCAATAATGCTAGCTGGAAGACTAAACATCCTGAAAGAGTGCCTCTATCTACTTCCTCAGCGTTTCTTGGAATTTCGTCGAGTCAGCTATTGGGAAATTTGCCTCAAGAACAATTAATACCCTCGTTGTTTGCAGGTGGTTGATGACGTCACAACCTCAAGCCCTATATAAGGCGGCCACCACGTTCGTAGGCGTCATTCCATTCTGAACTTTGACACTGGTCGGTCGATCTGTTTCTTTCTGTTCGGTTGCTCCTGTCTGTTTCATTATATTGTGTGTGAGTTGTGCCAGCTGATTATAAAAGGTGAGTCCTTTATTTATCACGTTTCAAGGCCATTGGTCAGCCCTATTTGTGACTAGTGATCATTCCACCCAATACTAGCAGTAGTAAGTTTCTCATCAGATGGATGTTTCAGCTATGAACTCTCAAGCTGCTGCCTTCAAACTAACTGTCGCAATAAGTAGCTTGCCCATCAACCAGCCCCACCCCATTGAAAAAATCAGGGTGGTCCAGGAGTGACACCGGACCTGCAGTCCTCTTTGAGATTACTGAAAATTAGTGGTAAGTTGAATATTATTTTCTGTTTGATATTTCTCGCAACATGAATGTCAATAGTATTGCTTCTACTAGTGATGCCGTTGTTGGGGAATGTAAAAGAAAAGTGGAAATTTTGAGAAAGAAGACGAACATATCTGCAGAAGAGAGACTGTTATGGAATAGGCATATAGGGACGCATATAAGAGAATTTAATAGGGCAATCAGGGGGACCAATTCGACAGCAGGGGTTTCGGGAAAATCAGAAACAAATGTGGGGCATTTGAAACGTTTTCAAAGATTGATTAGGAAGAAGAATCATATTGGGGCGGGACTTGACAATCGAAAAAATAGAGTTACATGGAGACTTGTTCAATCTGTTTTTGAGAGTAGAGTAAGGACGGGTATCATAATCAATTTAAGTCATAAGGAGTTGATGCAATTTTTGCAGGACGCATCGCACATTTTCAAAATTCGAATTAAAAAAATATTGAGAGAATTTACCATGCTCAAAGTCGATACCACCTTCTGTGGTGAGTTTATCAAGAAATCGGATGACGCGGAGATTAATGAATTCAAATATTTCAATACAAAGAATGCTACAAAGGATGAGGGAACGGATTAAGATTGTTGGTTCACGGAGAATGTGATTGATGCCATAGAAAATACACTTTCGGAATTCCAGGAGAAAGGTAGTGGCTGGGCCTTGAGAGAAATTGTCTCTTTAGAGGTTAATGTTAATAAATTAGAAATTGGCAATGGTTCATCATTCATTGGATTACCTGACCAAATTTCGAAGAAGCAAGCCTACATCAATGTGAAAAACACTGATGAGGCATGCTTCTTCTGGAGTATCGTGAGCGCTTTACATTCTGCTAACCGTAAGGTAGACAGGCCCAGCTCGTATCCTCATTACAGCCAAGTTTTGAAAAATTTGAAAAACTCAATGATATCTCGGTGAACCTTCACGCCTTGGAACTGATTCATGTTAGAAAGATAGAGTATTTTGAAGTAGTACCCATAAAACTCACGAAACTCAAGCAGCCCAGACATGTCAATCTACTTCTCATTCAAAGTGAATATTTCCCCAAGCCCAACGATCATGATGTCTTGCCTGAAGATGATTACGACGAAGACCTCAGGTATCATTATTGTTGGATTAAAGACATGTCCAGACTGCTATCTTCACAACTCAATAAACATGATCACAAGAAACATTTTCGTGATAGGTGTCTGAATTATTTTTCAAGCGAATCCAAATTGGCAGATCACAGTGCTTCATGTGAAAATGTTAACGAATACGAAATTTCTTTCCCCAAATACGATTCAGTTGTTTTTAAAAATCATTTATATAAGCGAAAGGCCGAATTCATCATCTACGGTGATTTCGAATCGGTGTTGCAGCCCTGTGATGACAAAATTTCTCAAAAAATGGCAAAATATCAAAAAACACACAGCATTCAGCGCAGGGTACTATTTCAAATGCTCGTACGATAATAGCTTGTTCTATTACAAGAGTCATCGAGGTCCTGATTGCATGGATTGGTTTGCCACAGAAATGGCAGATGTCGCGGAATTTGTACAGTCTAAAATCAAAGACATTGTTCCTCTGACTCATTTCCCAGATAAGGTTGGTGTAACACACTGCCATATCTGTGAAAGGGCGTTTGCGGGCACTGATATCATTGTGAAAGACCACCATCATTTCACTGGCGCCTTCAGAGGGTGGGCGCATCAATCTTGTAATTCGAGGTACCGCAAGTCCTTCGTAGTGCCCATAGTGTTCCAAAATTTTTCCGGATATGATTCTCTTTTCCTCCTGGGAGAGATTGCCAAACGTGGACAGGTGAGCGTACTTCCGATAAATATCGGGAAATACATTTCTTTCACCCAACACAACTCTGAAACTGGTATTAAATTCAGATTCATCGACTCCTTGAGATTTCTCGGTGCCAGTTTAGACGAATTGGCATCCAATTTAACGGAGGATAGCTTCCAAAATTTGAGAAAAGAATTCAACCAATTAGACGCTTTCAAATTCGATCTACTCACAGAGAAAGATGTTTTCCATATGACCACATCAATAGTCCGAGCAAATTAGACGAAACTGAAATTCCACCCATTGAGAACTTTTATAATAAATTGAACAATGAACATATCGATGATGTGAAGTATCAGACGAATTTTGCTTGGTCTCAAAACGAATAAGGCTAACGGTCCTGATCGAATTCCACCCATTATCCTCAAAAAATGTGCACAAGAATTAACACCGATTCTCTGCAAGTTGTTTACCATCTCGTACAGGTCGGGTATTTTTCCATCATGCTGGAAGACAGCTAGAGTCCAACCAATCCCCAAAAAAGGGAACAAGAACCTGCCCAACAACTACAGGCCCATTGCCCTGTTATCAGTAATCTCCAAAGTGATGGAGAAAGCCATCAATATTGAGCTTATCAAATATCTGGAGAGCTCAGGAATCATCAATGATAGACAATACGGCTTTCGCCACCGAAGATCTACTGAAGATCTACTTGCCTACGTCACCCATTTATGGCAATCTTCAATAGAAAAACACGGGGAATCTCTAGCTGTCGCGTTGGACATATCGAAAGCATTCGACCGTGTTTGGCACGTAGAACTCCTCCACAAACTACCATCATACGGCTTACCACCTCAGATATGCCATCTCTTATCGAGTTTTCTTTCAGATCGCTTCACGTGGTGGTGGACGGTGTATCGTCTGATACCATTGGCATCAATTCAATTTTGGCACCAACATTATTCATGCTTCATATCAATGATCTGTTGGGAGTAACAACTTGCTCCATCCACAGCTTTGCAGATGATAGTACCCTCCATACTGCGTTCTCTTCCAGAATTCCCATTTCTTCCCAGGAGACTAAGAACTCACGGCGCAGGCAGGTCAATGCTGTCAATGAAGATCTTGCTGAAATCACAGCCTGGGGAACAAACAACCTAGTTGAATTCAACGCCACCCAAACTCAAGCCTGCATTTTCTCTAGAAAGGCAGAACTCAGTATGCTCGATATTGTAATGTCTGGCTCCACCATCCCCATCAAGCTCACCATATCTATGCTTGGTATTTCCATCAGCAACACTCTTTCATGGGATAATCATGTCAGATCCATCGCAAAAGCTGCTTCACAATAACTCGGATTCTTGTTCCGTGCGAAAAGCTACTTCACACCTCAACAGCTTCTTATGATCTACAAAGCGCAGATACGGCCTGTTCTAGAATACTGTTTCCACATATGGGGTTCAGCACCAAAACATACGCTGATGCTCTTAGATTCCATCCAGAGAAGAGCCATTCGCCTGGTGGGTGACGCCACACTCACTCACTCTTTGACATCATTGGAACACCGTAGGAAGGTCGGCGACCTTTCACTTTTTTATCGATACTTCCACGGGGAATGTTCTTCGGAAATCTCTGCTATCATCCCTTCACTAGCAATACCAATCAGACGAACTAGACAAGCCCAGTCAGCACATACTTTCGTTGTCAACCTCGAAAGATGTCGAACAGCACTTTATCAAGACTCCTTCATCCATAGAACGGCTAGGCTCTGGAATTCATTGCCTGTGGAAGTATTCCCAACAACATATAATCTCCAAAAGTTCAAAAAAAATTCCAATACCTACCTCCTGTCCCTATCCTCCCTAGGAACGCACGATGTTCTCTGAACATTATAGGGATTCCCTTTCGTGCGCTCCAAGCGATAAAAAAAAAGAAAACGCTCATGCTCAAAACGTATGGCAACAATTTGGATGTCAAAATTTAGGTGAATACTCGGATTTATACATGAAAACAGATATCCTTCTTCTGGCAGATGTTTTCGAACAATTCAGAGAAGCTGCTTTGAGGACTTGAATCTTAGATCCGGCTTGGTATTACACCCTTCCAGGTTATACGTGGGATTGTATGCTGAAGTACACGAAATGTTCGTTACAAGTCTTAAAAGATGTTGACATGCTGATGTTTGTCGAAAAGGCGATAAGAGACGGTATTTCGGTTTGTTGTAACCGCTATTCTGAAGCCAACCATGAGTACACTTCAACATATGATCCTACTAAACCACCAAAGCATATTCTCTACTTGGACGTTAACAATCTATATGGATGGACAAAGCCCCTCCCTTATGGGGGGTTTGAATGGACTGATGCCAACATTGACGTCACATTGATTCCTGACGATATATCTTACAAGTAGATTTGGAATATCCAGAAACCTTGCACGATTTACATAAAGACTTCCCGTTCTGTGCCGAACACCGCAAGCCACCTAGTTCCAAGTTGGCAAAATTGATGACCACGTTACCCCATAAAAAGGAATACATCATTCATTATGTTAATTTGAAACAAGCTCTGGCTAATGGCTTGAAGCTCACGAAAATTTACAGAGTAGCGAAATTTGAACAGTCTACGTGGTTGGAGCCCTACATTGATCTGAATACTGGATTGAGGGCTGCAGCCACCAACACATTCGAAAAAAACCTATATAAACTTATGAATAATGCCGTGTTTGGAAAAACGATAGAAAACATTCGTAAACATCGCGTCGTCAAATTATGTAGATCATGGAATGGACGCTATGGGGCTAAAAATATGATCGCCAGCTCAAAGTTTCGTGGCCGGACGATTTTGAGCGACGATCTGATTGCTATAGAATTGGCTAAATCTGAAACAGTCTTCAACAAACCCCTATACATAGGGATGGCTATTTTGGATTTATCCAAAACGTGTATGTATGATTTCCATTACGATTTCATGCTTTCAACAATGGGGGTGGAGAAATGTAAGTTAATGTATACAGACACCGATAGTTTTATCTACGAACTTGGCTGTGATGATGTATATGCGGAACTTATGAAAAATAACTTATCCAAATTTGACACTTCCGACTACCCTTCTGACAACCCGTATGGAATTCCGCAAGTGAATAAAAAGGTCTTGGGAATGATGAAAGATGAGGCAAATTCGAAAATAATAACACACTTTGTAGGCTTACGTTCAAAAATGTATGCCTACAAAGTGCAGGAGGGTGAAGTCACCAAAAAATCCAAAGTGGTTAAATTCAACGTGGTTAGGTATAAGATATCCTTCAATGATTATGTGGCTTGCTTGAAAGACTTCAAGGAGCAGACAGTCACACAGCGGACAATCCGTTCCTTCAACCATCAAGTATTCAGTATTGATCAGTCGAAAATTGCGCTAAGTCCTTATGACAACAAGAGACACCTACTTCCAAATTGTCATGACACCCTGCCTTTCGGACATTCCTCCATAGCTGACATATGATTCTTCTTCCATATACATTCCTCAACAATATCACCTTCATGTTCTGAGAAATCTCAACTGATAATATTTTACCACCACCACTGATTTTTTCAATCTAGTTGTATATATGCCTGCTATTTTTTACTCCATACACTCTATTTATGTAGATTCTTTATTTTAGTTTTTTTCATACACTATGTATTTTTCACTATGTTGAATAAAAGTGTTTTGAAAATTTGGTTGTTTCATTGATGCAAATAAATGAACCTGCTTCAAAACGTCAGAAACGTCGAAATCGTCGAAAACGTCAAGAAACGTCAAAAAACGTCAAAAACGTCGAAAACGTCAAAAACGTCACGTTTTTCACGTTTCTAACGAATCAACGTTCATAATGAACCTGCTACAAAACGTAAAAAAAAAAACGTCGAAAACGTCACGTTTTTCACGTTTCTAACGAATCAACGTTCAGAATGAACCTGCTACAAAACGTCAAAAACTTCAAAGAACGTCAAAAAACGTCAAAAACGTCACGTTTTTCAAGTTTCTAACGAATCAACGTTCAGAATGAACCTGCTACAAAACGTCAAAAACGTCACGTTTTTCACGTTTCCAACGAAAGTCAACGATACCTGACTAGAAGTAGAGAAAAACTGAGCTATTTCCATATTTTATTGTTCCAAATCATTCAGTACATTGTTTTTAAAGTAATACAAATATTCTCTAAGTGCCATGCCCAACAAACTATTATCAGATATTTCACAAAATGCATGTAATGCATCAAAACAGCTTTTATTATTGAAATGAGTCCTCGGCAAATTCAAAATATTGTGAAAATAAGCACAAAAGTTTATATCTTCCAACCAAGCCACTCGATGGGCCACTAGTCTTTGGTCGGCTCCAAGGATCTGGGTGACATCTCTTTCGTTCATGTGGAACTCAACCTCGTGTTTTCTGATCAGTAGGAATTTTGTATCGTCATACACGAGTTGTGTGATTTCCTGAAAATCTCCGCATGGAAAGTTGATCGGTTCATACTCATCTGCATGGGTTGGTAACTGTTCGAGGAAGAAATCCATCAATTTCTGTCGCAGCAAGTCGATGAAGATGTTCCACTCCAACACACCAGAAGATATCTTGTTGTAAGGTAATATAACTATGGCTAGACTGAATATTCTGGCTGGACTCAAACCAACTTTCAATTCAAAGCCACTCACTGGGAACGATGTGCTGAGCAGATGGTGTTTTTCGGCTTTGGCTGCATTCTCGTACATTTCCAACATACTGTCTACGTCTCGATCATAATCACCACTGGATATAGGCGAGAATGAAATATTACTGCTAACTACCGACATACTCTTGACTCGACATGTCGATTAAGACTGAGACTGAAACCGGCTCCGAGCAGCTATTTATATCCCTCCACCTCTCCATGATGATCACACGAAAGGCCCCTGACTTGTTGAAATCTGTCTGTATTTTCCATAAGAATCTACACTAAATCGACATAATCTATCCAACTGTTATGTTTCTTATCGAGTCCCAACCACTTGACGTACATTCTCTTTCCTCTACTCTTCAGCACTTTTTCAATGAGGTAAATGTCGGGATTCTTTGTCTTTTGTAATTCCTCCTTATAGAAAGCGCCACTGATTGGCTGTCCATGCATGTCTTCGAGTAGGTAAGTAACAGGATTGGTTATCTTTACATTGACAATTTTGAATAACTCTGTGGTCCAGCTAGGTGTATAGCCTTTTTCGAAAATATGTTTCGCCTTAGATATGCGTACAATGTTGCCAACTTTCAGTTTACGTGGACCTGCGATTTTCAAATGGCTAAAGCTTTGATGTTAAATATCTTTCTCGTTTTCCTTGTTCACCTCTGAGGGTTTGAATCGAGTCGTTGTGTGCTTGGTATTATTGTATCCATCAACGATCTGACGTAATATATCAATCCATTTGTAGGTGCCACTCAGACTGAAATATTTGAATAGTTTGTTTTTCAGCGTTCTTATTACTCGTTCAGCAATGGCTGCCTTTTCAATGCTGAATGTGTTGTAATGGTTGATGTCATATTTTCTCATCAATTTTTTAAACTTGCTGTTGAAGAATTCCGTTCCTTGATCAGACTGTAGATTTTTTGGTATGCACTTTGCATGTACCAATATATCGGTGAAAGATTTGGCAACCTCTTCTCCTGTCTTAGTTTTCAGTAGGCGTGTCCAGAGGTACTTGGAAAAGCAGTCAATCACTACCAGAATCATTTTATATCCTTCATTCTGATGGGTATACGGTCTCATTTCAGCCAAATCCATTTGCCATAAATCGTCCAATCCTTTGATTATGGTTCGTCGTCTGGGGTAATTTTTGCGAGCTGGAGCATGCAGCTCATTAACAAGTTGAATCTTGTCTCTCGAAGTCATAACGGTATATCAACTATTTATATGTCAATTTTTTCATCTCATTGGTGGTCATTTGTGTCTGTTCCCTCGATTCTTCATTCAATATCTCCTCTCTGTCAACAGCCAGCTTGAAATCAGATCTTATTCGTGAAATAACACCATCTAGATAATTTTTCGTAGCCATATGTTCCGTTGGAGGATGTTTCGAAATAAACTTTTCAATATCCTTTATTTTGCTATCAATCATTCTCAATGTATCAGTCGACTGCCTGATGATGATATCCAATGAGACGAGTTTATGTTTCAATTGGACTAATCCGATAATGTTACCGCTGCTGCCAGCTGATCTGCGACCGAACTTGTCAAGACTCATCATTGATGTCAGTATATAAGGTTAGCTTCACGAAGTTCATTAACGATTGCCACTATTTCATTATCGAGTGATGTGTTTCCAGCTTCCTTAGAAGCAATGAGTAGTTTCAAGCGGTCTACGAGTTCATTTGGATCGTCCCAATAGATATATTCCACGGGGTTTTCGTTGTACGTCAAACCACTACCAATTGTTGTTTTTTCGCATCTGTACAATGAGTGGCTTGATGACGTTCGTATACTTCCATCTTTTAGACCCTTTAATTTCCCATTCTTGTTTATATAGCGATCACTCAGCTTCAAAATTACCTTGTAAGCCTGCATATCTTCATCGTTATAATCTGAAGGATCATCATAGAAAATGAGCTAATACAACCCTGGAGTTCCTCGTACTTGTTTACCACCAATCTTTATTAATCCAGTTATTTTATCAAAGTCAATTTCCTGCGTTCCCAGAAACCATTTCGACGTTTGAGGATCGTAAGTTGGACCATATATCTGATCTATTTTGTCGCTGTTATCCCAATGTTCTCTGAGATATGGATGCACCATGACTGGGTATTGGTCTAGGTATTCATCGATTACATCATACGGAATACTTTGTTCTGGAGCGATATTTTTGTTGAACAGGATATCATCATCATATTTGTATTGATCATCATCCACAAAACTTCCGGTTCCACCCACCTCTTCCATTGGAATAAACTGCGTTTGCTGAGGCTGTTCTTCTCCTTTTTTCAGTTCAGGTGGCTCTTCTTTCTTCATACTGGTGCTGAACTGGGCTCTTGCCAGTAAATCACGATTGGCCATTTTGTTCAGCGATTCGTCCTCCTCAGATTTACCCAGTTTCAAGGCCAAGTACTTTTTCCTGATTGTGCGCGTGAGATCTGCAATTTTCCGTTTACGTGCTGCAGCTTGATCGTCATCACGTTTGGATGGCATTCTTCTTCTGCGCATGACTTGGCTTGACGACCTCATGATGTCGAATGACGTGTTTACACTTTTATATATTTGTCGAAACCTTGGCGATATCTGCCGTTATGTAAATCAAAATCCTTGACAATCACTAGAGTACCATATGTGACACTCAAACATTCGGAGCACAATTTTTTAAAGTCGTCAAAGCTCATGTCTGGAGAGACATGTTCATCAAACGCATGCTTCAAATTGATCTCGTCCTGTTTGAACAGCACCACCATGTTACAATTGTCTCTCAATTATTGCTTAGGAATTTTAGAGTGAGTTTGGCGAAGGTAGGCAGCATCGATATCTTTGTGTCTACACATTGAAAAATATTCTCGAATTTTTTGTTGATCATCACACGCCACATCGTCAAATATGAAAATCGAGTCGGGTTTCGCCTCAGATGGGCTTATTATTTCATCGTTGTCTCTGAACTGAAAATATCCCACCTCCTTCACTGCATCCAACACCTCTTGAAGTAGCTGATATTTCGGTTGACACAACGACTTGGAGTACACGTAGACATTTTTGAATCTCGCGCCATTTCGATTGAAGAGTAACGATAGCATGGCGTTTGTCTTGCCACAACCACTCGGTCCACACATGATTGCTCGAAACGAGTTGAGTAATAATTTTCCATGTTAATTCGGTGTCCTTGGTGACGTGTGCAGGTCTAAATTTTCGATAGGTAGCGTCTGGTCTTGTTGAATGACTTACATCTCGTGATAGAGGTGCAATGATTCCAATGATTGTGTACAAGGGAGAGGGTGTTTTGAATTCTCTCATAAACAAATCACCATTTGAGGTACACCTACCTGGTGGCTATCAATACTGTGGACGTAAGTACAAAAGTGAGGTTAGAGATTGAATAACTGATTTTATCTGATGGCATGTCATAAGCTGGGCTGGTGGCCGTGAGCGTAGAGTCGCTGGCTGTTGCCCAGGCGGTCCGGGTTCGATCCCCGGCGCGAGCACTGAATTAATTTTCGGTAGTTTCGTTGGGCGGGAGGAGATAGGTGGCCAACCCAACATTCTTGGTACCTAGATATCAATCCTTTGGACTGTCCACGGTTACCAGCCGAGTAGTGCTTCGGATGACACTTAAAAAGCTAAGGTCCCCGTCTTCTTAACTCACACAAGTCTCTGACTTTCGAGGGTTGCTTTGCAACTAAGCTGGCGGTTAAAAACACTTTTAAACACTTTTTTAATGACAACGTTATGTCACTCAATTTTGATGACATAAGGAAGCTCATTATGGTACTAAGTACCATAATGAAATTCTATAAGGAAAACATGTAATGGTTTGATCAAAAAAGTTTATTCAAAATGCATAACTATGTACAAAACTATTTATTATAAATGGTAAAAGAACAATTACTACAATTTGTAATATTAATTTAATGGCAAAGCACAGTTCACTCACCTACTAATATTTGAAACTACACAACACTTACTCCTTTAAAAATAGTTGTCATTGTGACATGTCGAAAATGCAGTTTTTAATTTTTCGAAAATGTATTGATATAAATGCCATCAGATAAAATTTTGTATGTAATACGAATCATAAACAATCATTATGGCACACGCCGTGTTATCGGACTCGGCTACGCCTCGCCCGATAACATTCACGACTTGTACCATAATGATCGTCTTTATGATCCTTATTACATAAATAACTATTACGTTACAGCTGGAACCAAACTTCAGAAACGGCTTGCACGTGGTGATCCTGGCATCAATCCCTTAAACGTTGCCTGCAAACAACACGACATTGCATATTCACAGAACACGTCTTTGGAAGAACGTCATAAAGCGGATTCGGTGTTGGAGAACGCTGCCTGGGAACGTGTGAGGTCGAGAGACGCCAAGTTCGGTGGAAGATAGATAGATAGATAGATAGATAGATAATTTATTCATCATTAAAGTTTTTACACAGAGTCAGACTAGTCAAACGGGAAATTAGACTTTACACAAGTCATGCTGAGGACAAAATATTTGAAAGAGAAAAATAAATAAATTCACACATTTAAGGAATACATTTACAATTCGGACAGTGATATTACATCAATACATTCAATCAGTTTCGATAAAATGCTATACAAGTCCTAAAAGGGAAAAAATATGTTAACAGATTTTTAAAATACATTCACAATACATTCACCGTTATTATTTATATCTAATATCACTTCACTAACATTCTAAAAATTCTTCCATAGAGTAAAAAGCCATAGCACTTAGGTAGTTGAATAGTTTTAATTTGAATTCATTGAAACTGGTGATATTACCAAGAATACTAATCACACGGTTATAACAGATTACACCTTGATAAGTGTGTGAATTTTGTGCCACACCAAGTCGTGAGAATGGCACGCGGAGATCATCTCTTCGACGGGTATCATAATTATGAATCATATTGTTTCGTATAAAATTTGATTCTCCCTTTTTCATATTTAGTGATAATAAAAATATGTATAAAGTTGGTAGAGTGAGAAGCGATAGTTTGACAAAGATTTGTCGACAGCTTTCTCGAGGGTGCGCACCCACCAGGCACCTGATTATTTTTTTCTGCATTATAAAAACCTTATGGGCATGACTTGAGTTTCCCCAAAAAATCAGACCATAAGTTACGATGGATTGCACTAACCCATGATAAGCAAAATTGAGCACATTCAGAGAAACTGTATTCCTCAGCTGCCTGATTACAAAACAAACACTGCTCAATCTTGATACTAAATTATCTACATGCGGTTCCCATGTCAGCTTTTGATCCACGATGACACCCAAGAATTTAGCTTCAGGCACTTTTTTGATGGATATATGATCTATTTTGATCAAAGGACTATAGTCGTAGCTAATGTTCTTTGGTAAAAATAGCATATACTGTGTTTTAGATGTATTTACCAAGAGGCCGTTTTTGTAACACCAATGGTGGAATTCTTGAGCACAATCATTTGATTTTTTAACAGATGCTTCCAGATCGTTTTCGGCTATCAGTTGATTTGTGTCATCAGCATATATTACCATTTTGTTTGGAGAAGTACAAGAGTATATAATATCGTTCATGACTATAACAAAAAACAGGGGACCTAGGATCGATCCTTGAGGAACTCCCATTGTAACTGCAGCATTAGTAGTTACTTCCGGGATGAAGGTGAAACGCAAGCTCGGGATGGGATGTTCTTTCAAAAAACATATCGTGGGGAAAATCGGGAAGACGTTGAAGAAGAATCCCTTGACCAATTTGAAACAGGCTGCATCGTTTGCTTTGAAAGCTGCTAGGCATGCCGTTAAACAAGCAGGTGAAAGGAAAAAAGTTGAAATACCACAAATAATTCCTTTCGATGCCAAATCCGGTGGGAATCTACTACTGCTATCAATCTTTGCTGCTCTTGGTGCACTAGGATCTCTAGCTGGAGGTGCTGGAGCAATCGCAAAGACTGTCATTGACGCTAGGAATGCGAAGAAAAAGATGGAAGAAGATCATCGACATAACAAGGCTATGGAAGCTATTGGCAAAGGACTGTACTTGAGAAGAAACGCCAAAGGAGGTTTCGGTTTGTTTTTGAAAAAGCAAGAAAACTTCCGATGAAGCTACCCAATCGACCGTTGTATGACGTCGAGTTGACAAAGTATGTTAAACATTTGAGAATCCTACATTTTCGAGGTGTTTTCATGCGTGACAACTTACCAAGCAGTGGACCCCGTCAACGCGAATCTGCAATCCTAAATTTGGACGTGTCAAAGAACCAAAGCACTCATTGGGTAGCTAACAGAAAGATAAATGATGTCGTCGAGTATTTCGATCCATTCGGTAGCCTGAAGCCACCGAGAGAACTTGTCCAATATCTGGGCAAAGTCAAACTCATTTACAATAACGATCCATTCCAGAAATATAATCAAATCAACTGTGGTCATCTCTGTCTGGAGTTCCTGTACAATGGAAGCCGTTTTAGCCTATCTCCACCGTGAGAAGGCGTTGCAAGACTTTTCCGCAGAAGAATTGGCACTCTTCCCCATCAACTATCTGATTCAACATGTTAGACCTTGGGAACTATTGGATGTTTGGCATAAATTACCACAGGACTATAGAAAAAATCTTTGACCTGAGAATTCGTTTGCCTTGTTACATCCACTATAATAGACCTGATGCTCGAACCCACGTTGATGGACCGGTCAGCTCACAGTTTGAATGTCATGGTTGTAATTATTTCTTGAAGTGTAGAGTTGTCTTGGAATAAATATTCATGAGTATAGCTGTGTGTCATTAGGTACGTCATGTCTCTACTGTTGACCTTGACGAGTACCACCAACCAGTTCTCTTTCACACCCTCCTCACCGATACTACTGCACCCTCTGAAAAGCTATTACATAGCTGTACTAGGATTTCACACCCATCATTCCATACCGAATATTGATAGTGAAAAGTTCTACTACTACGAGAACGATAATCGTGAAGTGCTGAAAGAGATTCAGTTTCCGACCGGCTGTTATGAGATAGAAAATATTGAGGATTACATTCGGAGACAAATTCAAGAAGCTGATGCAGATTTCACTTTGAAGCCCAACAACAATACTTTGAAGTGTGAAATCTATAGCCGACAACATACCATCAGTTTTGAGGGAGATAACAGCTTTGGTGAGTGTGATATAATTGTTTAATTGTTATCTAGTTTGTCCTAGATCCTAGATCATACTTTATATATGGTTGCTAGGGAATCGAGGATTTTCTGATTGATGGCTTTTGGGCCTTTCATGTAATAAATGTTGAGCTGAATAAAACTGATATTTAACTCCATTATACATCACAATTTGTATTATATTACATGGTGGCAGCTATAAAATAAAATCAGCAGAATGGAGTCAGGTATGAATCCACCAAGCCAAATGAATTTTGAAGGAAATGTTGCTCAGAATTGGTTGAAGTACAAGCAGAGATTCCTATTATATTTGGAAGCATCCGAGAAGACTGAAAAGCCCGGAAAGATGAAGGTAGCTTTACTATTGAATCAAATGGGAGATCAAGCAATAGATATCTATAATACTTTCACATTTGACACCGAGGCAGATAAAAATGATTTCGGAAAAGTCATCAATAAATTTGACGAATACTGTCAACCAAGGAAGAATATTGTTTTTGATCGATTCCGATTTTTTTCTCGCTCACAGGAGGTTGGAGAATCAGTTGACAAATACGTGACAGATCTCAAGAAAATGGCAAGTCCTTGTGAATTCGGTGATGAACTGAGCAATCTGATAAGAGACAGGCTAGTATTAGGCTTATTAGACAAAACAGCACAGGAAAGATTATTAAGGGAACCAGATTTAAAGTTAGAAAAGGCTTTAGATATTTGTAGAGCTAATGAAATCAGCAAACAACAGGTAGAGCAGATCAGTTCAGCAAGCAACAATCATAATGTTGAAGCCGTCTGGAAGTTCAAGACAGCAAACATGAAGAAACAATGGCAAAAAGGAGAAGAAACAGAGGACATTAAGAAAAAAACACCATGTAGTAGGTGTGGTATCAATCACCAGTTGAGAAAATGTCCAGCACATGGCAAACAATGTGTGAAATGTCGTAAAATGAACCACTTCGCCAGCCAATGTAAATTTGAGAAGAATATACATGGAGTGCTCGAAGACTTTGATGAAAACGTATCCGAGTCTGATGAAGATTATTCAGATGAGGTAACAAATATGGTGGTTTTGTCGATAAAACAAAATATAAAAATGGTTAGTTCAGTGGTATGGCGAGAAAACTTGGCATTGGAAAATAAAATCATTTCATGTAAAATTGATACTGGGTCTGAGGTAAATTTGATATCAATGAAAATATATAAATCTTTGAATTCAAAACCCAAACTCGCTAAAACAAACATCAAACTATCGTCATATTCAGGCCATATAATTGAAACTCTTGGAGTATGTTTTTTGAATTGCAATTTGAATGATAAACATCATGTTTTGAAATTTTTCATTACTAAGGAGAATGCAGAACCGATATTGGGACTAGGAGCCTCTCATGAGTTAGGTTTGATAAAAAATAACCATAGCATCACTCATCATTCAGCGCATAAGATTATTGATGCTTATGCAGACGTTTTCGGAAATGATGGTGTTATCAATTATAAGCCTTATCATATTACGCTCCGAAAAGATGCAAAACCGTCTATTGCATCAGCCAGAATAGTACCATTGTCTTTAAAGAGTAAACTGAAATCAGAGATAGATAAATTAGTAGAAAATAAAGTTTTAGAACCTGTAGATGAACCTACGGATTGGGTACATCCTATTGTTGTAGTTCCGAAACCAAACGGAAATTTAAGAGTGTGCATGGATCCTAGATCTCTGAATAAATATATAAAGAGAGAACATTACTCCTTGCCAACAGTCGAGAATGCTCTCGCAGAAGTCCATGGTGCTGAAGTATTTACAGTGCTAGATGCATCAACAGCTTTTTTACAAGTACCTCTTGATGAACATAGTTCAAATTTGTGTACTATAGCTACACCATTTGGGAGGTATAGATACAAAACAATGCCCTATGGTATAAACAGCGCTTCAGAAATATACCAAAAAATTATCAATCACATACTAGTTGGTCTAGAAGGTGTCATACCTTACATAGATGATGTTCTTATATTTGGTAAGAATATTGAAGAACACAATCAGAGACTTAAAAGTGTTCTTGATCGTGCACGAAAATACAATTTACATTTCAGCAAAAGTAAACTACAACTGGCATTACCCCAAATCAAATTCTTAGGACATCTGGTCACCAAAAATGGAATAACAATAGATTCATCGAAAGTAAAAGCCATTGAAAATATGTCAACTCCTCAAAACAAACAAGAGTTGCAAAGATTTTTAGGAATGATTAATTATCTAGGTAAATTTATCAGGAACTTGTCTCAATTAACCAGCCCATTGAGAAAATTACTGAGCAAAACTGAAGAATACATATGGACTGATGCTCAAGAACAGAGTTATCAAGAACTAAAAAGTATCATTAGCAAGGCACCTGTTTTGAAATTTTATGACCCGGACCAGCCTTTATGTATTTCTGTAGATGCTAGTAGCCATGGTTTAGGAGCAGTAGCGATGCAAGAAGGCAATCCTCTGGCATATTGCTCTACATCTCTCAACAGTACGCAGAGGAATTATGCCCAGATTGAGAAAGAGATGTTGGCTGTACTTCATGGCTTGGAAAGATTCTCCCTGTATACTCATGGGAGAGAAGTTTTGGTTCAAACTGATCACAAGCCCTTACTTAGCATAGTGAAGAAGCCTATGCACATGATTTCTCCTAGACTTCAAAGAATGCTTCTTAAGCTGATGAGATTCAGTTTTCAGCTAGAATATGTACCTGGTAAAAATCTATGCATTCCAGATACTTTGAGTAGGCAACCTATGAAGGATGAAAAAATGAATACCCCGTACCTAGAAGGTCAATCAGTTGCAATTCATACCATCATAAGCGCAAACGAAGGAAGAACAGCCGTTTTGAAGAAAGCCGTTGAGAATGACCCTGTAATGACAGAAATAATTTCTTATGTCAAGCATGGGTGGCCTAGATATAAAAACGATATCAAATCTGGAGCAAAGAATTATTGGGATGTTAAAGAAGAAATCCATTCAGCAGACGGATTACTGTTCAGAGGCAACAGATTAGTGATTCCAGCTTCGGAAAGAAGAAGAATCATTGAAAACCTTCATTCAGCACATCAAGGCGTTACATCCTGCCAAAATAAAGCACATAATTCCCTGTATTGGACATCCATGTTGAAGGATATCGAAAATTACGTACTCAACTGTCAAATTTGTCAAAGATATTCCAAATCTAATATCAAACAACCACTAAACAGTCATGAAATACCAGAATATCCCTGGAGTAAAATAGGAATGGATTTCATGAAATTGAAAAATCAAGAATTTTTAGTTATGACTGATTACTTCTCCAAATTCGTCATAGTTAAACCTGTTCAATTGAAAACTTTGGCTATTTGTAGAATTCTGGAAGAAACGTTCCCGATTTTTGGAATCCCAATGGAAATAATGTCTGACAATGGACCACCTTTCAGTTCAATGGACTGGAGAATTTTCATGAATTTTCACGATATCAAGCATATTACATCAAGTTCCACATATTCTCGTTCCAATGGTATGATCGAGAGACAAATTCAAACAGTGAAAGCCTTAATAAACAAGTCGTCTGAAAAGAGCATTCCAGCAATAATTTTGGAATATAACACAACTCCAAAACATGGTTTACCATCTCCTGCGGAAATGCTTATGGGAAGAAGACTAAGGACTAACCTACCTACGGCAAAACAATTGCTCATCCCTAATTTTGAAACCTCCCAAATGAGAGAAATCCAGAAGAAGAATCAAGATAAACAAAAACAATATTACAACAAAATTTCCAAACCCTTATCACAACTTGGTGCTCAAGACAAAATCCTGATACAAGATCACGTCCGTAAATGGACACCCGGTATAGTTGTTGGAGACACTGATCATCCAGATTCATACTTGGTTCAAACTGAAGAAGGAACAAATTTGAGACGAAATCGAGTACATCTTAGACCTCTGAGACAAGAAAATAACTCTGAGTCGACCATGACTCCTGTTAACAGCGATCCCACGAAGAAATCAGACAGAGCATCACTAAGACTCGATGTCACAGCTACACCGCCAAGGCAATGTACACCTGGCGCAACATCCCCAACAACGACTACGGCTGATCCTGAGTGCTCCACACACACGGGCGATGAATTGCAGAGATCAAGAGATGACCTTCAGTTACCCAATGAGGACTTCCAGAGGCCTAGGAGAAGTTATAAGAAACCAGCCCGTTTCGAAGACTTTCAATTGTTTTAATTTGTTTTTTTTAGAAAGGGCATGTGATATAATTGTTTAATTGTTATCTAGTGTGTCCTAGATCCTAGATCATACTTTATATATGGTTGCTAGGGAATCGAGGATTTTCTGATTGATGGCTTTTGGGCCTTTCATGTAATAAATGTTGAGCTGAATAAAACTGATATTTAACTCCATTATACATCACAATTTGTATTATATTACAGTGAGTTGTTGGGATTCTCGAAGAGGATCTTGGAACTTGGCCAAGTTCACTGTTCAGATCGTCCTGTGAACATTCTGAAAGTATCAAGCATACATTTCGATTGCAACATCACTGAAGGGTCGTTTAATGCAGACAGGCCTGCTCACACTATATTGAGCTTCCCCATCACCGTAGATCCTGGTTACGCTATCAACGAACGTCCAAATACCCCTCTCTATTTACCTGTGAGAAGTAGCCTCAGAGACATCACTAACATTACCGTTAGAGTGCTGGATCAGGACCTAAGACCTGTCAATTCTCGAGCAGAAAAGGGCACCCTACACTTGGACTTGCAAGAACGTTGAATGGGTCTAGTAGTTGATAATAAAAGATTAACCACAAACTCTTCAGTATCAACGCGACCTCCAAAGAGACAGGAGCTCACTCCAGAAAACGTTCTCTTTCTGCAAGCAATCGGATTACGAGTGAAAAATGAACAAGCATAATTATATTCGTTCGGAAGAATCAACAGCACCAACATCCAACCACACACACCCAATTTTTGATCTGTATCGTCGGCCCAGATATGATGAAACCATTCGAAAAGAAGAATATCGCTCCTACATCCCATACGTCAAATCCTTCAATAACAATGATATGGTGGAAATCAACATAAATCAAGCAAACACATTTTTTGCAATGCATGAGTCTTTGCTGGAAATCAAAGGAACGATGAATGTGCAAGGAGCTGGAAATATGTACTTGGCCCCCAACTGTGGAGCATTTCTATTCGATTCTTGCAGTTATGTGCAGAGTGCAAGAGAGATAGAAGTAGTCAGAGATCCAGGGATCGTGAGTAGTGTGCGAGGATTCATGTGCTATAAACCTGATGATTCCAAACACTTATCCACAGCCGGATGGACGTATCCTGATAAACCGCTTCTGAATGCAATTGACAAGACATTCAGTTTGTTGATACCACTCAAGCACCTTTTCAACGTTTTCAATGACTTCACCTCAATCACCTATGGAAAACAAACAATCCGTCTGATTCGAACGATTGCGTGATTGTACAGGAACTCCCCAATGGACCTACAACCACTACTACTACAGTTGAAGTACAAATACATAGTGTAGTGCTAGAAGTAAAGCACGTATTTCCGAACGATGAAATCAAACTACAACTGATGCAACCCATGAAAAATTATACACCTATACTGATTTCATTCAGGAAATGGGACATCAGCCAATTGCCTGCTCTTACAAACGGCGCAAAAAGTGAAATTTGGGCAGTCAAAACGAGCGCTTCGGTGGAACGTCCTCGTTACGTAATTGTGTGCTTCCAGAAATCTAAACGTGACAATGCAGAAGCTGATGCTACCCACTTTGATAACACGAGCATAGTTAGTATCAGATTAGCCCTTGATGGTGAATATTGGCCTAATGAGAGAATGCAGCTGGATTTCGCTAAACAAGACTACACCCTTGCTTACTACAACTATACCAGGTTCTATTCGAGCTATTCACATTCGACGGAGGTTCACCCAATCTTGGATTAAAGGGAATTCAAACAGCGTGCATTATTTGTGATTGATTGCTCGAGGCAGGAAGAGACCATGAAATCATCGACAGTTGATATAAAGCTTGAAATCGAAGCCGATAAAGGATTCCCAGGTGACACCAAAGCTTATTGCATCATCGTACATGACTGTCTGCTAGAGTACTTCCCTCTAACGGAAGTCGTCAGAACCTTGATTTGAGTATATATACCAACTGCAAACTGCTCGAGCTCGCATTCGATCGTCAG
This sequence comes from Phaedon cochleariae, assembly GCA_918026855.4. Lineage (NCBI taxonomy): Eukaryota > Metazoa > Arthropoda > Insecta > Coleoptera > Chrysomelidae > Phaedon > Phaedon cochleariae. Next base: position 32,502,500 of record OU896711.1, on the reverse strand, counting down.
CCGTCATGAGGATCGCACTTGTCGACATTCAAGGCTTCACTCTTGACAGTGTTTTCCACCCGAAAGAGCTGACCATTCAAATTGGCCGCCAGAGATCCAACTTCCTATTCAAACCGCCTATATCATTTACTACCATTAGTGGACGTGACAAGAAAAGTACACGTTATGTGGAGAAATTCGTCCATGGAATACTATATGATGCTGGTGATGTTGAATATACGGAACTGAACGACATTTTGGAAAAATATCTGTTGCATTCGGTTGAATGTATGTACGTGAGGGGCAATCATAAAGCTGACTTTTTGAAGATGAAATGTGAAGAACTTGGAGTATTCCCAACTGTATACGATGTTGCTTTGTATGATGGAACACCCTGTTCCAGTAAAACCTACCAGCAAAATATATCGTACTGCCCCAACCACGCCAATGGAAAATATATGTGTGCCCAGCGGAACGTTGATCAACTTTACTAGTGGTTTATAAATGTAATATTACCTAAATGAAGATGTACTGTGTTTGACTCAATAAACATTATAATAAGGATTGGAGTTTTATTGAAACACCTTGTATAAGTTCCATCATTTAATTCACGATATATGTACTTTTTAACAGGTTTCATTAGGCATTTCACAATCAAAATATACGTAGCTGCTAATTTCAAACCTAGTAATATGAACATTTTATTAAATTCATTCTGTATTCCTGTTGTGGGGGCTCCTATAAATTGCCAGTCGGTATCCTCTTCAGATCCACCGGAAAACATCAACTCGAGTTTGAAGAAGGAATTATTCGTCTCTGCTATATCTTTGTAGAATACTGGTCGACATCCATTGTTCACCAACTTATTTCGCATCGCTGTCCACGATGATCGATTGCAGTCTTCTTTCAAGTCATTGAAACATATCGCCATGTTCTTGACATTGTTGGGAACATTTGTATACAATACGTTATTCAAAATCGCTGTCAGAACTATGAATGCCACCCTTGACATTTTGAGGCTGGATGTGTCGTCTCTGCTCAACAGGCACCTCTACTGCTGGTACTCTTCTACAGCTGCTGAAAACTTTATCCCACAAACTCAGATTCTCCAATTGAATCAACACTCTAGTTTTATCTTCGTACAATGTTATGTCTTTGTTCAGCTGTCGAACCTGCTCCCCAAATTCCTCCAACTTGCTTCTGTACTCGTCTGAGGACATTGTAACACTGATTCAAAGGTCAAGTCTGAATAATGGTAGTGGTACCTACGCATGCGCACAGCGAATATAAGCTATTGGGGGGATTCGGCAAACGTTCTTTGAGACACATCCAGTATCCATGATTGAATGGCTCGTAAAAATAACAAGTTTGAACATGTCTGTTGAATGACTCATCGGCCACCTGCGTCAGAACAATGGACTCATTGTTCTCACACAGATAAGGATGATGCAATCGGAGGAGGTTGCTACGTAATCGGACACCTGCAAACAAAGGCGGCATTGTTCTCGTATATTGCGTCGCGAATTATCCAATAGCCGGAATTCCAAGAAACGCTGTGGCATAGAGAGAACAAAAGCGGCATTGTTCTAGAGGAAGGCTACATAACATATGGCAAACAAAGGAGGCATTGTTCTATGAAGTCGAGATGAATCATCGACCACCTGCAACATGCATATCGGGTGACCTTGAAACAAAGTGCTACCAATTGTAGTAATACCAACCTAAATCTGGTCACTAGATTGTGACGTCATCCACCACCTTTCAAAAAGAAGAAGAAGAATGTCCTAGAACACGCCCATAAGGTCTAGAGTCCAGAGTCTAGGGGGCTGAGTTCAGAGTACTTCCACGTATCATCTGTCATTTCTTGTGTTCCATGTCATCTGTCACCTATCGCTTGTCATCTGTCACTCGTCGTCTGTCACCTGTCACTCTTCGTGTTCCATGCCATCTGTCACTTCTTGTGCTCCATGTCACCTGGCATTTGTCATCTGTCACTTGTCATCTGTCACTTGTCATATGTCACGTGTCACTTCCGGCGGCCATCTTGTGACGTCACTTCCGTGCAGCCAACACCTTCTACCACAGGAACTGCTGTGACGTCACTTCCAGCGGCGGCCATCTTGGGCTGGTACCGGCCTACGTACACTACTTATTTCAGTTTGTTTTGAAAATATTTAGATGAAATGTCAAACAAGTTGTTAAGGTTCAAAATTGTAATTTCAATTCTCCTTTTTCTTGTTTCATTGTCTCATGTAGCATTAACCAGTAGTTCAGCGTTCAGCCCTTCAACGAGCAGGATCGCGACAGTAACATATCAAGGTTGATAAACTTCTCTACATCCTTAACATGATGTCTAAATAGTAAGCCGTCAGCGTTTTCTTATTGTTATTGATCTGTATTGATTATTCATTTGAACCTGGTATCGGTTATTGCAACGGTTGAATCGAATCTGGCTATTTGGTTACTATGAATTTTCGACTTTTATGACAGGGACATTTGATTTTCCAACTAGAAAAGAGAAAGAAAAATTGAAAATCGTTCATTTCTGCATCTGGCCACCATTGAATAAACTCGTAGGTGGATGTCCGCTAAATTACATTTCTGATCATCCACCATTTTTCGTAAATAACATCTTATTAGAGGTAACTATTCAATAATTTTTGATTTATTGAAATTATTATTTTTATAGAATTTGGTCCATATTCAAGGGAATTAATTTGTAAACTTTCATCATCTCAAGGTTTCGTTATTATAACATGTTTTCTATTTTTCCTATATTATAGTTCTGCCAGACTTTTACATTTGCTTTTAGTTTTACTTTTGCTTTTACTTTTATCTTCAACTTCTTGGATTTGGAAGATTATGTAACTATTTTGCTGATGAATGCTTTTTTATGGACTCGAAAGAGTGAGCATTTCTCATGATTATATGAAACAATCTTCATGGAAAGATTGTCCAGGCTATTAGAGCCCATTTGCTGTTCCTGTTAACGCTGGAAAGCTATTGATGTAAATTTCAAGAAGATAGAGATAATTTCCAACTTGATGTCATAAATTCAACGTACTGGCTGCACAGAGAAAAACATACCACACAGAGAAAAACGGTCCAGGTACACAAGTACACTTGAGTAAAATTTAATACCCACAAATATATTAATGAACTTTCGTACCATTACAATAGGTGAACATTTTTTTCTGATATCGACTTCCAGTGGCAGGTTAACTATGCTCCTGGAACAGGCCATCTGTCTTGTGCTTGATTAATGTTTATCGATGTGTTTAATACTCAGTATACAACAATCCACCTAACATTAATATAATTGTCCCTCAATCCTTGTTTTCTATGGGTGATAGGAATAATTCTGCCATCATTACCAGTTTAATAACAACAGGTAACAGTTCACTCGATTTCTCTGTTTCGTCATCATTCGGCTAGTTTCGAATACCCACGATTACGCCACGAGCTGACTGCGCAACTCTTCTACACTTCATTCAGTCTGCATCTGTACTAAGAATATGTACCTTTGGTGTTTGCGAACACTTATGCGTGCCTTTTTCTATTCTGGAACATTTGTGTTGTGCATGTAAGTTAAGTGATTATGACTATTCTAAAAACATTTCTCCCAGTGACATTATCACTATGGAGCGACTAGCCCCAGGTCGAGAGTTGAAAAATAGAAGCAGCATAAGCAGTTCATCGACGACACTTTGAAACAGCAGGGTTTGGCGAAGTTTACGCAAAACTCTTCTCTCTTTCTTGGTGAGTAATATACCATTCCTTTTTCTCCGTGCATGAAGAAATCTTTTTGGACACAAACGTTTTTTAGTGATATGTTTTTCTCCTTCCGAAAATGATTCTAAGCCCTCTAGTTCCTTATGTTGGTTGATCATTTGCAATCAATTTTCACATCTGATATTATATGTCCGTTTTATTCGTGGTTCTTGCCATTTATTTTTCATTTGAAGAGGTTATATTTTGAAAAATGTCCTATTTTGGTTGTGACCTCTCAATATTTTTATCGAGTGTGCTCTTTGGTGTCGAAATTCCAGTAGGAAGTCACTTGTTAAGTAGTTTAAATTTTGTTGAAGATTAAAGAAATATATATAATCTCAGAAAAATAAATGAATTGTTGATCTCAAGTTATTACCCCAACCAAGGAGTTTTTATATTTTACAAAAGCCGAGAAATAAATTGGGAAATATCAAAATGAAAAGACTCTCTACTGTGGATGTTTGCAAAAAAATCTCATTTCTGATAGTAGGTACACGGGAAAAAATTTCAGGAAACGGATCTCGATTTTTCTTATTCGGTGTCTCTGGATTTGAGTCAAAGTGAAGTTTTATAAAGAATGGCATTACTTGGATGGGCTCACGGGACGTTCGCTACCTGTTAAGAGTTCATTCTTCCAATGAATCTCTTGAAAAAGGATTATTTGTTTGAATTCTCAAGAAAATAATAGGAGAAATTTAACACATTATATAGAGGAATTTTCATATTTCAGGGTGCTGATGGTAATGATGTACCTGATTAGAACTTGATGCCACTTGATCTGAATTCAAGAGGACCTAGTTCCCCCGCGGCCCGCAGATACTCCATCAACGTCTGAAATATATTTGTATATGAGTCAGTTCGACAACTATTGTATATTGAAAATGATTATTTCAAGTTCTTTTATTTATGTAGTTTGTACTGAAATTACAAATGACTAGAATATATTATATAATGTACCTATATTTTGTACAATGTTTTTATCTCTTCTATAGAATCACCATCCCCATTGTGTGATACCTTGAAAATATTTTCAGAGGTATGCACATTGAACATCCCCAATATTTCAATTGAATTGCACATCTGAGATAATTAAATTATGTTCCAGAGACGAGTAATTTATGATCCGAGGACAACTTAATAATGTTTCTGGAATAATTGTATTCTTCAGTGGTAGTAATTAAAGAATGTACCTAACATCAGTTAGATATATATCAGACAATATCACATATTTTTCTGTAACAGCATGCATTTTCACTTGTGGCAACTTTATAGTATTGAAAAATTATTGAACTATTGAATAACTATCATCGAAGTGTGAACCTACAACAGGCGAAGAAGTCTGTAAGATAATATAGCAATGTTTTAAAGGGAATTACTTAATGTTCAATGGTAATTAAACTGTCTAATCAATGTTATTCAACACTTCAATAATCCTGAGTTGATTTTAAATATATTCATTCATTAACGATCAATGAACTATATAATTGAGTGTCTGGTATACCAATTCAGGTAAAATATTTTATCTACCACTATCATACTGTATATCTGTCCCATATAGTATTCAAGTTTTTAACTGTGACTATTGAATGTTTAGTAACCATTATTAAAGTTTTTTCTCTGTGCAGGTACACAAGTACACTTGAGTAAAATTTAACACCCACAAATATATTAATGAACTTTCGTACCATTACAATAGGTGGAATTTTTTTTCTGATATCGACTTCCAGTGACAGGTTAACTATGCTCCTGGAACAGGCCATCTTTCTTGTGCTTGATTAATTTTTATCGATGTGTTTAATACCCAGTATACAACAATCCACCTAACATTGATATAATTGTCCCTCAATCCTTGTTTTCTATGAGTGAAAGGAATAATTCTGCCATTATTACCAGTTTAATAACAACAGGTAACAGTTCACTTGATTTCTCTGTTTCATCATCATTCGGCTAGTTTCAAATACCCACGATTACGCCACGAGCTGACTGCGCAACTCTTCTGCAATTCATTCCATAAATGAACTGTACTAAGAATATGTACCTTTGGTGTTTGCGAACACTTATGCGTGCCTTTTTCTATTCTGGAACATTTGTGTTGTGCATGTTAGTTAAGTGATTGTGACTATTCCAAAAACATTGATCCCAGTGAAATTATCACTATGGAGCGACTAGCTACAGGTCGAGAGTTGAAAAATAGAAGCAGCATAAGCAGTTCATCGACGACACTTTGAAACAGCAGGGTTTGGCGAAGTTTACGCAGAACTCTTTTTTCTTTCTTGGTGAGTAATATACCATTCCTTTTTCTCCGTGCAACAAGAAATCTTTTTTTTGAGCACACACGTTTTTTAGTGATATGTTTTTCTTCTTCCGAAAATGATTCTAAGCCCGGCCTCTAGTTCCTTATGTTGGTTGATCATTTGCAATTGATTGTTACCTACATCTGCTATTATATGTCCGTTTCATTCGTGGTTCGTGCCATTTATTTTTCATTTGAAGAGGTTATATTTTGAAAATATCTCCTATTTTGATTGTGACCACTCAATATTTTTATCGAGTGTGCTCTATGGTGTCGAAATCTCAGTAGGAACTCACTTGTTGTGCCACGTGCCTATTAAGGTTTGTAATAAAAAAAAAACACAAAATAATATAAATGATGTAATGTCTGGAAAACGGTCGCGAAACAAGCACGAGCAAATGCCTGGAAACTCAGTCGAGTATAGGGGGGTTCAAACCAGAACACACGGTATACCATATATATAAAATTATTGAAATAAAAGGGCGCCACCAACTTATGAATTGAGCGAGTTGAAGTTGGAAAACTCCCTAGTTCTTCTAGGTACCATTTCCCAGAAAACCATACATAAAACAATAATGAAGAATAGCTGAAACTTTTGTTTGCAGGACATATGTATGAAATAAATGTATACTACAAATAATATTACTCACCATCGATTTCTAAAAATGAAGTTTTAACCAGGACTAATCAGTACATATAAGCTGTATATATGCTGCTTGGTGGATGAACTACATAGAGAGAGTTATCAATGAACTAACACAATATTGTGCTGCAGATTTTTTTCCCAAAATGTGATTTATTAATTAATTCGGAGATCAATAACATGTATTAACAAATAGAAGATGGTTTCCATTTAAACAGATATTATATAATATGTAGAACCATACACTATTATTATTATTATTATTACCTATATATGAAAGTGTGAAACCCCAACGTGATCACGCTTGAGTGTACACTGTACACTGATATATCAAAAAAATTAATTATCAATAAGGATAGAAAAAAACTAGTTTTTACATATTATATATCCATAAATCATCACCAAGAGTGAAATATACTATTCAGGTACCGCAGTATTATACACAAGCCGTTATGACATGCGCTAGACATTGAACAAAAACATCTTCAGCACTATATCGAGAATGCAGAAAATCATAGTTATATATAAGCCGTTCATAAAAATAAAGATCGCAAAAAAAAACATGCAGCTTATCTGATTACGATTCCGGTTTCCTGGATCAGCAGACGGTTTTAGCAGGACACAATGCAATTTGACAGCAGCAATCTAACCAACTAGTATTATCTCATCTAGCATTAGCATTATCAGGCAAGCACATGCAGGAGTTGGGAGCATAGAACAGAGGTAAGCGTTCCTACAGGCACATCATATCATATCATAGTTTTTATGACACGATTTATTCTTCCACACGGATTCGCCTGTGGATGATGAAGAGTCGTGATCTTAATATTAACATTATATACCTTCATTAACTGTTGAAACTCCTTAGATCTGAATTGTACCCCATTATCGACGATAATCGAGTCAGTGCAACCAAAAACCGAAAATACTTAGTCTTCTGAAATATGCTTAACTGCAGAAGCAGTTGCCTTACGCAACGGAAACCTAAGTGGAAATTTGCTGAAACAACAAGCCACCACAAACAGATATTGATATCCTGATTTGGACCGCGATAAAGGACCGATTAAATCGGCACATAGCAATTCGAATGGACGCGAAACACCAAATTGCGGACTTAACATTAATCCCGCAGGTGCTTTTTGTTTAGGTTCAACGGCATGACAAGTAAGACACCGACGTATAACTGATGCGACCTCTGAACGCATCTTCGGCCAATAATACGCCTCGGATAACTTATTGAAGGTTTTATAAACTCCCACATGACAGAGATCTTGATGAACTTGCTCTATTACAACGCGACGTTGCTTTTTAGGCACTACTTCTCGCCAAAAATCTTTTTCGCAGGCTAATGCTGGGTGAGATGGATTCACATGTTTATATAATTTGTTTAGAACGATACGCCAGGTTGGAAATTTATGAGGAGATTCAATAACTTTAGCAATGAGGTTAGTGTCCCACGAATCTGATTGCTCCAAAGAACTTGGATCAGCTGTCAAATTGGAGGGAGGATCAATTGTATTTGATGTCATGGCATCCAAAACGGGGACAGAGCGCGATAAAGTGTCCGGCACCACACTTTCTTTACCCTTTCTATGAGTTATTACGTAATCGTACTGTTGAAGTTTAATGGCCCATCGAGCAAGTCTACCGGAGGGTGTTTGAAGCCGATTAAGCCAAACTAAACTTGCATGATCCGTTAAGACTGTGAATTTTGAGCCTTCAACATAGGGTCGCAATTTGTCAATAGCCCACAATACGGCTAAACATTCACGTTCAGTCGATGAATAATTTCGTTCTAAACGGGTTAATGATCGGGATAAATAACATACAACTTTTTCACCTTCAGGGTGTTCCTGGGTCAAAACGGCTCCAAGACCGAAACCGGAGGCATCAGTTTGAATTGTAAACGGTAAATTGAAATTCGGGCACGATAGTACTGGAGCAGAAATTAAATGTTCTTTCAAAGTTTGAAAGGCCTTGTCACATGCTTCGGACCATACGAAAGATCGAGTCAGTGAAAATATATCGAAAAACCGAATATCGAATGGAAAAAATATCGAACGGAAAAAATGTCGAACGGAAAAAATATCGACTGACATAACAGCGAATGGAAATATTATCGAATTACATAATGTCGAAGGGAAAAATATCGACACAGTATATTATCGAATAACAAGATATCGAGAAGGAAATATATTATAATTAATAAAACAACTGACTTTGATGAGTTGATTTGAAAGCTGGTGTCAAAATGTCTTCGAATTTTCAATATGTTTCTAGCCAGAAGGGAAATAATAAACTATATCACAATGGTTATTTATACACCCGCGAGAAACAATCAGACACCGTCAGTTATTGGAAATGTGAGCAATGGAAAATCAATGGATGTAAAGGAAGAGCTATGAGTGCAGATACGGAATAGCAACTGAGAATAATGATCACAACCATACAGGAACGCCATCGAAATTCGAATTAACCACAGGAATAAACAAATTAAAACAAGATGCAAGAAGAAGTAAAGAGTAGTTAAAACTAAGAGACCATGACTACAGGCATAGGGAAATACACGCTTTATAGTGTAGAGGAGAACGAGGCAAAATCCTCTTCCTTACAGACTTTTATTTTTTCGGAGTAGAAAGATATGGGACCTTCACCACCTTGAATATAAATGATTACTACATAATATTCCAGCTTGACTACTTTTTTCTATGGTACCGAAAAAAGTTATAAGCGGCCAAACTCGAAAATTTAAGAAAAAAATAACTTCGCGCGTAAATATATAATCCTTTGTAACTTCACAATTATAGCACTTATATACGCAGTCTTTTCATAGAATGATTGAGCATATTCTGGAGATTCGATTCATATATAATATGTTGAAAAATTGAACTATTTTTCGATCCAAAATGTATCATTTTTTACAGAATTCGCGAAAAAAATTCCAATGTCATCTCTTCAGTTTATCATAACTTTTTAGTTCACGATATGAATTCCGATTTTTATGATATCTTTTGATATATTGAAATGTGAGCAACAAATTGTTTCCTATAAACTTTTCGCACGTTTCAGAAATAAACTTTGTAGAAGCGTTTATTTTCTCATACGTAAGAGGCCGTCCGAGCGCACGAGTGAGAACGATACAACGGCGTTTACGTGTTCTAGACAGGAACAAACTGTAAAGATTCGGGATGGATAACTGTCTCATTTGCGAATGGAGCTTTCTTGATGATTCTTTTGCTAGTAACATTCTTACAATGGATTGAAACGAGTCATTTTATGGTTGAATATGTAGGTAAATAACTTCAGTTACATATATTGTCCCAAAATAATTCACTTCAAAGGCAACGAAGTGAAAATGGTATAAAAAAAAGACCAAGAAGATATTGGGAGATGTTAGAATTTTCTAAACATGAGTCCCCAAAAAAATTAATGAGCATTGCAGTTGGACAATTAATAGTATATCAAAATATATTGAAGAATTTTTATGACATGTTTGAATGCTGCTCAAACAATGATAGTGGATGAAGTTTTTGAACGGAGGCAACGTCAAAAAAGTTTGAACATTTTCCGATTGTCAGAAGAATGCAATGAATAAAGAAGGTGAGTCTATATAGTATACATATATAGGAATAGGATCAGATGGTATGTTCAATAGCCGTTTGAAAAAACAGAAATCTGGTAGACATTTGTTTCATATGAGTTGATATAATTCCTATTTTTTCATCAGTTCAAGAGATGAAAGAGTTGATAAGAACATTCAGTGAATTAGGTCAGCTCTGTTTATGAATAATAAAAGAAGATCTCAAAATGAAAAATTTCCAAACGAATTATGTGATTATTGTATTCGACAGATATGATCGTAGAATCTCTACCCAGCTAATAGAGCAATAAAGACGAGGAGATACAAATTATAAAAGTTTTCGAAAAAAGGAAATTGCCCCATTCCTAAATCTCAGTGGTTTTCAAAGGCGTCCAGGAATAAACATAACCTGGTGATATTTCTAGCGAAAATATTAATTTGTGATAATATTCAGACATTTAGTATTCCGAAATAAACCATCGCTGGATCGAGGTATCGGAAGGGTGAATGTAGTATAACAATATGGATAATTCTGTTACAAACAATGTATCTCTGAAATGCATCCATGAGGTTGCAGATAATTATGTTACATTTACTGGAAGAATCCGAATCTTCCAGTAATATTCTCTTTATAGTCGGATGATACTGATGTTCTGTCATCATTCTGTATTTCTTATGATTCTATTATTTGAAATACAAATTTCTATTTCCAAAATGGCCATGCAGTCAAACTTCTCATATACTTGATTTATGTTAATTCTATCAGTACCTAATGGTCTATTGGAATAGAATTTTGCAAGAAACTACCGGCTCTACATGCCCTTACTGGATCTGATTAAAGTGATACTATTTTCAAAAATGGAAAGATTTTGCATAAGATATTGCTAGGAAAAAAAAGACGACATTGAGAGTTTACTTCATCAACATTATTTGATTATGTGGACATGGCAAGGAATTATGTAAGTAATGGAATCATATACATATAGGAAACGAAGATGCTAATGTTACGACCTTAGATCAGCTAATAAGACACAAAATTCACTGTCAATACTTTCAAGTCTTCTGTCGAACTTCTTTCTACAGGAAATACATTCACACAGTTCGTACCGAGGTGCGTACAAAAGTATAACTTTGTTGATTAATGAAATTCACCTAAATTGTATAGAAAGTTAATTCATTCCTGGCTGTGCAATACAATATAAAATATATTGCAAGAGTAAAACTGCAATGATCATGATGGAAGTTTACTGAAATCATCAGTATTTTCAACTCTACCACCTATACATCCAGAGATATACAAGAAATGCTTAATATTTCTTGCTCTGACAAATCATGCAATTTTGAAAAGAAAGACAATGCCATAAAGACGATAATTTGAAATGCAAATGCAAATAAGTACATGTTGATCGACTTCAACTACTTAAATAACAATGATATATGAATAAATAATAATTAGTGAATCGATTAAATTGTTTATATATTTTGCGAACATTGAAATAATTTGATATACAATCCATCGAAATATTTTATTGACAAAATTATAATTCCTCATAATAATGAATAATTCTGTAACTAACAATTTATCCTTGAAGTGCATTCATGAGGTTGCAGATACACTATAATTATGTTACATTTACCAGAAGAATCCAAATCTTCCAGTACATATAGGTAATCGTGTTATTTTCTTCCAGATACTGTGTTGCATCATCGGGTCTCAGATTTATGATAACAAACTTTTCACTAGTTTTTCAGAGTAATATGTGATAAATTTCAGTTAGATTCAATATTTTATATAAAAATTTACATTCTTAGCAAGCAAATATGTAAATTTATCGATATAAATCTAGTATATTCATCGTATCTGTGGATGGAGGCGTTGATTGATATATTACGCTCACGCTGGGTAAGTGTAATATATCAATCAACGATGGAACTCTTGATATTATTTCATCTTCGCTCCGCACTCATGCACCAGTATCTATCGCACTCTGTCTCACTCACTGTGCACGTTGTCATTCAAAGCGCTATAAAAAGTTTATTTTTGAAACGTGCGAAAAGTTTATTCGAAACAAATTGTTTGTTATACTTCAATCTATCTAGATGTAAGAAAAAAATCGGAATTCATATCGTGAAAAAGAAAGTTATCATCAATTGAAGGGGTGTTAATGCTAAATTATTCATGTAATGCATGACAAAAAATGTATTTTTACTTATAGAAAACCTAATTTTGCCAGTTTATATACCATGAATCGAATCTTCATAATGTCCTCAACGAAATGATGAGAAGTTGAGGCACCTAAGTTATGTGGTCTACAAGTTACAAAGTTTTATAAATTTACGTGCGAAGTAGATTTTTTTTTGGAATTTTTGTGTTAGTTCGTTCATAACTTTTTTCGGTACCATAGAAAAAAGTAGTCAAGCTGGATTCTAATGAGTCAATAGTTTCTAGATAGGATAGTGAGGGTCTGATATCTTTCTACTCTCAAAAATTTTTTTGATAACTTTAACCCTGTGTTCCGCTGCACTATTAATCTTAACTGGAACGCGGCCTGTGTTCTAGCGGGGAAGTGAGGTAGCGGGAGCGTGAGCTTATCGAAACCGCAACAAATAACACTTTAATGACAATAACAAGATGGCGGCGGCGCTGATGGCGGTAAATTTGAAATTGTGAGGTTATGACATCATCATCATCATCATGATGAATTTTTAAATAGATGAATAAATTAAAAAAAGCTGTCACCGCTGGGGGGAATTGAACCAGGGACCTTTGCATTATGAGGCATCGTATATACGCACTGTGGTATTCTGACCTCCGTGATATTTAAATTATTTTAATGCTATTCAAACGGGTTATCCATCGCTGGCGCGCGCTTATCTTAGCAACGGATCTATCGAGGTAGAGTAAGGCTCGAGCGCCCGGCGCTGCAACGTTGTCGGACGTATGTGTTTGGATGTTAATATTGTTACATTATTGTGTGTGGCAACGCTGTCTCGCTTCATGGCGTTCGAAGATACAGCAAAGCGAGAGATCCCGTATAATGATAAGCGCGCGCTCATTTTGGAAACGAATACTTGGATTATTTATTTATTTTAAAGTGGGTGACGTCATGCCGTTACCTTCATGGCGTTCGAAGTTCCAGCAAAGCGAGAGATCCCTTAGAATGATAAGCGCGCGCTCGTATACCCATTCCTCAAACTGTGACTTTAATGACAATATCAAGATTGAATTTTCATATACAGGGTGTTTGAGTTGATGAAGATTGAAAAAAAAATATATACAGGGCAGCCCATGGGGGTGAAAGAATACGAAAACGAAGATAAATAATCTATTTATTTAAGTAATCCTTTTCTACAAAAATGACATGATTCTTGAGAAGATGACGGTCCATCCCAGTGAGTATTTAATGACAATAACAAGATTGAATTCTCATATACAGGGCGTTTGAGTTGATTGATAATTGAAAAAAAATATATACAGAGTGTCCCACGGTTTGCGGTCCCATGTTTCAGCATGGAAGAAGTGTTTGAGTTGAAAGAAATATATACAGGGTGTTTGAGTTGATGAAGATTGAAAAAAAAATATATACAGGGCGGCCCATGGGGGTGAAAGAATACGTGAGAAGATGGCGGTCCATCCCAGTGTGTAGTCCAATCGGGACGATTATAATGAACGAAGCATGGCAGTTTGATTTGTAGGTTAAAGTTGCTGCGATATTCTTGAGGAAGTTTGTGCCATATCATTAATAGGTCACAGGGATCTGCATGTTCAATGATACACTCTACTGGAATATAGTGCAATTCTTGGTCGGTGAATTTTAACAGAGTGGTAGCAGGAGATTTCAGGAACTCTAAGAGCACAGCTATTTCAGATTTATAACAGAGTGTCTCAATACTGGAGAGTGGATTGCTTTCAATATCAATAGAACGTGGGAAAATTTTAAAGAGCGAAAATTTCGCTATAATCGACACCAAGCATTGTGTGTGAGAAATGTGGGATATTCTTGAATAAAACTAACCTATACCACCATATGAGGAATGCCCATAGAGTGGACGCCACCAATTCGAATAACCTAGCTGATTAGCGGATGGCAGTTAATGGATTCAGAAGTCTTCAGATCACACCTATAGAAGTATTCAGAGGTATTCGGAGGTCTTCAGATCACGCCTTCAGATGTCTTCAGATGTCTTCAGAGGTATTCAGAGGTCTTCAGATCACGCCTTCAGAGGTATTCAGATGTCTTCAGAGGTATTCAGATGTCTTCAGAGGTATTCAGATGTCTTCAGAGGTATTCAAGAGTCTTCAGTTGTATATCAGACGCCATAGCGTTCACATCATGGAGTCTAAGCCACATTCATCAGAGCAAGCATTAGATAAATATCACTGTGCAGATTATGATAATGCTTATGGACCGAAATATCTTGACGGCAGATGGACACTTGGACATAAGAATCTCTCGCAAGCATTGAAACTCTGCGTGTATCCATGTATTTGCAAATCCTAGTTTTTGCGAAGCAGCGTGCGTGATGGATCTGGGTGTCGTAGTATACTGATTGAATTCAATAGTTATCCATAATCCGCATAGGGTATCTTTATTTTGGTTGAAAAGAATGGTACCTTGTGATTATTCTATATCGATGAAGTTTGGCAATATTTCAAATGATAGCCGAGATACTATATTTTCCATAGTGTACAGGATAACAACCTATTTGAATATTTTTCCTCTGACAATGTTTTTTTCATGATTCTGATCTTTTATTTTCTATATGTCAGGTGGAGAATCTAGTTCATTATCATTATTTTATATCGATGAAGTTGGTCAATATTTCGAGTGATAGCTGGGATACGATTCTCCATAATGTATAATAGCCTATTTGAATATTTTTTCACGTTTTTCATGTTCTGGTACATTTTCACCAGTTCATATTTTTTTATCACTTGGAGCGCACGAAAGAAGATCCTAACAATGTTCGAAGAACGTCGTGCATACCTTAAAGGGGATATGATATTCAATCTAACTGGGAATGTCTCACTTGATAAGAGAGAGATGATTTTCCAAATATTTTCGTCTTAGAAGTTAATTCATAATTATTGGTATACGTTGTTTGAATGTTTGGTGCTACAATATGCGTCAGATTATCATTATTATTTATCTCTTGAAGCACACCAAAGCAAATACCTATTATATTCGAAGAAAATCATGCACAGGCTACAACAGGAGGTATAGGTATTGAATTTTAAACTTTTCAAGATCTTAGAAACACTTCCTATAGTAAACTCAGTCATTTAATGAGTTTTGGTAAAGAGTTGCTCGACATATTCAAGATTGGTGACAACAGAATGCGTTTTCTGAATTTGTTGAGTGCGTCTGACTGGTATTGCTAGCGATGGAAAGATAGTAGAAATCTCTGAAAAGTATTTTCTGTGTATCTGTAGAAAAGTGGACGGTCGATGTCTTTTCGGTGATGTTACAATGTTGTTTGAGAATCAGTGAGTGTAGAAACACCAATCAGGCGAATGGACTGTATCTCTGAATGAAATCTAGGAGCATCAGAGTATGTATGGATGTTGAACCCCATAATATGTAGGAACAGTACTCTGAAAAATGTCATATCTGTATCTTGTGTAGTAGCTTTTCGCGTGAAATAAAAATCATAGTTTTTTCGTTGAAACTTTCGTGATGGATCTGGGTGTCGTAGTATACTGATTGATTCCAATTCTTGTTCAGGATCTTCATATAGTATCTTTATTTTGGGTGAAAATAAATGGTGCCCTGTGATCATTTAATATCAATGAAATTGGCTGAGATTTCGCATTTGGAGATCTTGGAAACACTTCCTATGATGAACTTAGTGGTTTTGTTCAGATGTTTTCTAAGAATTAGTGAGTGTGGCATCGCTCACCATGCGCATGCCCTAATAACACAATAACATCCGTAAGACGTCGTAGAACCATCCATATGGGATGATAGGAACAACTCTGGAAAATCCCTATTTTCCTTGGGAACATTCTTGTCAGCATTTGCGATGTCTTATAAACATCCCATCAGAATGTTTGTGGGATGATACGGGATGTACCAGAGACATTCAGAGTACTTGATATGGAACATCTTGAAGAAATTTTTAGGATGTTTTTTATTTGATGACAGTGATGGATGACACGGTATGAATTATTTTCATTCTGAAATCCTGAGAATGACCGACCTATTTGCAGATATAAGCTAACAATTCGAATCCGAAAATATATAAGTTCGGTGCAGTGCAATAGCCAATGGAAGATGATAACAGTTGTTTGAGGCTCATATTTGTTGGCGCTCGGCCGACGGCTGTTAGTAACTCTTAGCAACGTAGTTGTACCGCCATCTATCGGCTGGTATAACAAATATATTCAGCAATGAATATGCTGAAGAGATATATTTAAATTTTGTCGTTTATTACATGGTTCATGAAGTTAAGCAGGTTCTTTGGTAATCTTATTGAGGAATATTTAGTATAATCATTCCAATTTGTTATCGATGAAATTAGCCGGCTTTGGTATGGGAATAAGTACGAATACAGTTCTGATTGAATTCTAGGTGTTTTTTCCTAGGAGAACACCCTATTCAATTATCAGCCCAATGTTTTCTAGTTAAGTATGATATAAATTGATTTTTCTACAAAAATTGCCACATAAACATACACCATGTTCCAATATCGAATTTCATGAAATGACAGACTATTAGTTGTGCGAAAATCAGCAAGCTGAAGAGTTTTGCTGTAGTCATAGAAAACGCGTAGTATATAACTCACACAGAATGCTCGTATGATTTAACTTATGCAGCATACTTGAGTGCTTTCATTCACTCTGCACGATAAAAGACAAGTGTCCGACTACTGGCAAAGAAGAACACAACTTGTTGTTTCTTTTTGGCTTATTGATAATATGATCTATTGAGCATTTCTTTCATGCATCACATAATATGATTCTTTTGTAAAACTCAGTCCACTGTCCGACTATACTGACTGATTCACCCTATACATTGAGAGGCTTATATGAAAAATAGTCTCCATGTGTGCATATTATATTCAAGCATTGTTATGCATTTTATCTGCCACTGAATCCGCCGAATATTTCAAAATCTGATACTCTTACAATAGATGAGCTATAGACAACAATTAACGAGTTAGTATAAAAGACATACACGGGCTCTCCTATCGTCTTTTCACGAAATCAACGAACTACCGAAATCAAACAGCTGTTCAAGTTGGAGCGTTCAAACAGGATGCCGTTATCTTGGTTGTTCTATATTTGGCGTATACAGAAAATCATATTCTTCCAAAGCCTAGAAAGATGATTAAATCAGCTGAGTTATAGACTAAAATTAACGGATAATAAAGGAAATAATCCTATTATTATTGATTCTCTTATCGTTCCATATGAGATACAAGGAACTATCGAAATCACACAAATAACAGCTGTTCAAGCTGAAATAAGAGCTGTTTTTAGTCCTAGACCTAATATTCAATATCCCACACTAAAAAATATTTCTGCTATACAGGGCGGGTCAGCAAGAAATGTCGCTACCTCGTTTTTCATTTTTGTGACTCTTAGAGTGATTATCATCGTAAAAATGTCAGTCGACCAAAGACAGTCAGCAAGTCAACCAAGTTTATGATTTCATCACACTACCTACCAGTCATTATACAGGGTTTTTAAATATATATTTTTGTATGCCAAGTTGAGTAGTCATTGTGAGTCTACTCGCCTAGCAGGTGTTGAATAAAAAACGGATAATTTTGACATCATTTATTTCTTAGATATTATACCAATATTTTCAAGTTCAGTAAGAATGAAGGCGATCTCGTTGTTGTTCTTATCTGATTCCATTAAATATCTCAGTCTATCCACCAAGATATTCGGATCTGTCCATTCATCTAAAATATTGTACTCTTCATTCCCAATACTGGCTTCAGGCTCCACGCTCGACTTTGGACGTTTAGGCTTGGTCTTATTTTTGAAGAGGGGTCTGATAATTTTATCAAATTTCTCCTTATCAGCTTGTCCTCGTAATCGCCCTAATCGATCTCTATGAATAGAGCTGATTTCTAGCATCTGTTTATACATCTGGTGATCCAGAGGCGTGTAATTTCGAGGGTTCTTGGAAAATAATAATTCCAAAAGACCCAGAGTACTTTTAAAATCGACATTATCTACGCCTATGTATTGGTCCTCAAAGCGTAGATTCTTATGTCCAAGTGTCCATCTGCCGTCAAGATATTTTGGTCCATAAGCATTATCATAATCTGCACAGTGATATTTATCTAATGCTTGCTCTGATGAATGTGGCTTAGACTCCATGATGTGAACGCTATGGCGTCTGATATACAACTGAAGACTCTTGAATACCTCTGAAGACATCTGAATACCTCTGAAGACATCTGAATACCTCTGAAGACATCTGAATACCTCTGAAGGCGTGATCTGAAGACCTCTGAATACCTCTGAAGACATCTGAAGACATCTGAAGGCGTGATCTGAAGACCTCCGAATACCTCTGAATACTTCTATAGGGGTGATCTGAAGACTTCTGAATCCATTAACTGCCATCCGCTTATCAGCTAGGTTATTCGAATTGGTGGCGTCCACTCTATGGGCATTCCTCATATGGTGGTATAGGTTAGTTTTATTCAAGAATTTCCCACATTTCTCACACACAATGCTTGGTGTCGATTATAGCGAAATTTTCGCTCTTAAAACTTTCCCACGTTCTATTGATATTGAAAGCAATCCACTCTACAGTATTGAGACACTCTGTTATAAATCTGAAATAGCTGTGCTCTTAGAGTTCCTGAAATCTCCTGCTACCACTCTGTTGAAATTCACCGAACAAGAATTGCACTATATTCCAGTAGAGTGTATCATTGAACATGCAGATCCCTGTGACCTATTAATGATATGGCACAAACTTCCTCAAGAATATCGCAGCAACTTTAACCTACAAATCAAACTGCCATGCTTCGTTCATTATAATATTCCCGATTGGACTACACACTGGGATGGACCGCCATCTTCTCACGTATTCTTTCACCCCCATGGGCCGCCCTGTATATATTTTTTTTTTCAATCTTCATCAACTCAAACACCCTGTATATATTTCTTTCAACTCAAACACTTCTTTTATGCTGAAACATGGGACCGCAAACCGTGGGACACTCTGTATATATTTTTTTTCAATTATCAATCAACTCAAACGCCCTGTATATGAAAATTCAATCTTGTTATTGTCATTAAATACTCACTGGGATGGACCGCCATCTTCTCAAGAATCATGTCATTTTTGTAGAAAAGGATTACTTAAATAAATAGATTATTTATCTTCGTTTTCGTATTCTTTCACCCCCATGGGCTGCCCTGTATATATTTTTTTTTTCAATCTTCATCAACTCAAACACCCTGTATATGAAAATTCAATCTTGTTATTGTCATTAAAGTCACAGTTTGAGGAATGGGTATACGAGCGCGCGCTCATCATTCTAAGGGATCTCTCGCTTTGCTGGAACTTCGAACACCATGAAGGTAACGGCATGACGTCACCCACTTTAAAATAAATAAATAATCCAAGTATTCGTTTCCAATACGAGCGCGCGCTTATCATTCTACGGGATCTCTCGCTTTGCTGGATCTTCGAACGCCATGAAGCGAGACAGCGTTGCCACACACAATAATGTAACAATATTAACATCCAAACACATACGTCCGACAACGTTGCAGCGCCGAGCGCTCGAGCCTTACTCTACCTCGATAGATCCGTTGCAAAGATAAGCGCGCGCCAGCGATGGATAACCCGTTTGAATAGCATTAAAATAATTGAAATATCACGGAGGTCAGAATACCACAGTGCGTATATACGCTGCCTCATAATGCAAAGGTCCCTGGTTCAATTCCCCCCAGCGGTGACAGCTTTTTTCAATTTATTTATTTATTTAAAAATTCATCATGATGATGATGATGATGTCATAACCTCACAATTTCAAATTTACCGCCATCAGCGCCGCCGCCATCTTGTTATTGTCATTAAAGTGTTATTTGTTGCGGTTTCGATAAGCTCGCGCTCCCGCTACCCCGCTTCCCCGCTAGAACACAGGCCGCGTTCCAGTTAAGATTAAAGCGTGTATTTCCCTATGCCTGTAGTCATGGTCTCTTAGTTTTAACTACTACAAAGATTCTCCGCAAATGCTGATTTCGAATGTTGCCGGAAACTCTGTTCGACTAGTCGGAACTGGCTCCCATCAGTGAGCCTACACTTCCTCAGCTACCATCTATAAGAAGTATGAAAAAAACTATCCGATATATCAGACAGAAAGAAAATAGAGGCCTGACAGTTCCGACTAGTCGAACAGAGTTTAACATTCCCGAGGTATATAGAAAAACGGAAAAAGGTGAAAATTGGTTATTATTCATGTGATTTTGTTCTATGAGTTGTATCTACTTTTTTTTATATCGAATCAATGCATATTTTGAAAAGTATTTTATTCATAATCCATAATGAATTAATCTTCCTCGAACAATTCTCAAAAAAGACAGGTTAGTTTGTTCAGAATTGGTAGCGTCAATTTTTCAACGTTTTTCATACAGGTTTCTTCGTTCAGGATATTTCATCTTCACATAAGTATGTACCTACATTATAAAATCTACTCGAGAATTTGAAAAAGGTGGAAGTCGATATCTTGTTCTTCGATATTTTGTTATTCGATATTTTCTTCCATCGATAATTTGATTCTCGATATATTTTCCATTCGATATTTTTTCCGTTCGACATTTTTTCCGTTCGATATTTTTTCCATTCGATATTCGGTTTTTCGATATTTTGTTCTCGATATTTTGTCTTTCGATATAATGTTTTTCGATATATTTTCACTGACCCACGAGAGATCGGTTTTTCCTCAACAACTCACAAATAGGTGCAACTAGAGTGGAAAAGTTTGGTACAAAGCGTCGGTACCAAGAAGCTGAACCAAGCACACGACGGACTTCTGAAACGCTTTTTGGAGTGGGGAGATTGATGATGGCTCTGACTTTCTCAGGATCAACACGTAACCCATTCGCGTCCACGATATAGCCCAGGTATAAAAGTTCAGGCCGACAAAAGTGACATTTTTGTTTTGCCACGGTTAAATTAGCGACCTTTAGACGAGAGAATACTTCTTTAAGCACCTCGATATGTTTTTCAAACGTTTGGGTGACAATTATAATATCGTCCAGATACACGAAACAGTGTGGCTCAAGATCAAGACCTATAACTCTGTCTATTAACCGCTGAAAAGTAGCAGGTGAATTCGCTAACCCCATCGGTAATCTGCGAAACTGAAAAAGACCGCGATTTGGTATCGTAAACGCCGTTAACGGTTTTGACTCATAAATAAGCGAATTTTATATCCATTGATGATAGATACCGAGTATCTCTTAACTTATCAAGAGTGGCTGAAACATAAGGAATCGGATAGGCATCCTTTTCCGTCACCTGGTTTAATTTTCTATAATATACACAAAAACGATAACTATTATCTTTCTTTTTTACTAACAGGATAGGTGATGCCCACGGACTAGTTGACGGTTCGACAATATTTTCATCCAACAATTTTTTCAACTCTTGGTCGATATGAGATTGCATAAACGGGGAAACTGGATAATAACGTTGCTCCACAGGAGGAGAGTTCGTCCGAATTTCATGTTTAATCAAATCTGTACATCCGAGCTTGTCGCCCATTTCAATAAACGCTTTTTCTACAACTTCATTCAACATTTCATTTTCCTCAAATGTTAGATCACTTTGAGAATTCAAAGCAACTGAATTTACACTAACTTCACTATTATTTGTGGAAACCCACTCTCCACGTCGCAAATCAGGAATCAACCCTAATTGTTTCCAAAAATCTATGCCTAAAATTAAATTATGCGACAATGACGGTATAACTAACACTCTGATAAGTTCAACATTATTTTCTACTTTAATTGGTGATTCTACAATTCCTAAAATTGGGCATTCATTGCCATTTGCAACAGTACACGACACGATATTAGTTTTGTCTAACGGTAAATTAAGTTTACTTAAAATGTCCCACCCTGGACCTCCAACAATAGTATTCGACGCACCTGAATCTAAAAGACCTAACATTTTCATTCCTAAAATCGATACGTTAAGGTAAGGCCGCTCATCATTTTGAACATGTGATAAAATATAATCTGAAATGGCACGCTGTGTCGATGGTAACGAATTACTGGTGACACTGGTGACCGTCCGGACAGAAGAGATCGTAGTACGGTCATCTAACGACCCCCGTGCGCGTTTCCCGAACGACTAGAACATTTTGGGCAAGTTCGCACAGTATAATTCGGAGTACCGCATCTGAAACAATATTTATTTTTCTCTGTTGCGGTGCAATCTCGAGCCCTATGGCCAGAAGACTTGCAATTCCAGCAGATAGCGACAGCATCCACGATATGCTCAGATTGCGGAGTAGATGGTAAATCCGAACCTGTATACACATACGCCAGGTCTGGCTCCATCAAACTATGTCGATTACGAGGCGGAGGAGTAAAGGATTCAATAGACTCTTTTCGCGCTTCTAGCTGCCTACCAATTTCGAGAAGATGATTAACGGAATCTACTTTTATCAATCTTAGTTGACTTTGGTAAAAGGGTGAAATATTTTGTAACAACATTTTTGATCGGACCGAATCACTAACTGTCACTGTCAGTCTATTGAACATATTAGTCATTATTGCAATATAGAGTCCGATATTTTCTTGAGGACCCTGCGTTCTGTGTTTTATCTCCTGCAACAACTTTTCATTAAAGTTCGGAGGTTGAAATTGAGCTCGAAGTGCGGTGACTAATTCTGACCAAGAAAAAATTCGATTTCGAATCGACCTATACCAAATTTGAGCTTTTCCGGTGAATAGGTCGCTTGCTGATTGAAACAATTGAACCTTGGAGACATTTCTAGACAAACACATTTCTTCCACATTTTCTAAAAATGCGCTAAGAGATATTTTTTAGTTGTCACCATCGAATTTAGTGAATATCCACTTAGCGACCGGAATACAACTTGGCGAAGGAGCCAATGGTGGTGGCTGAATAGTAGAATTGAGGGCGGGTGGTCGAATAGGTTCATCCTCACCTTCCGAACTATCTTCTTCCGAACTACTACTCGCAGAAGACCACACCAGAGCGCTCAGTTCTATCGGAGTATTAACTTGCTGAGAAGCCCGCTCGTATTTACGAGCCCGGGATTTTAATTCAGACTGTAAATTCGATAATTCGACTAACCATTTGGATTTGGTAACTTTCTCTTCATTTGTAGTCGCAACCATTCGTTCAGCTCGTTTAAAACAATGCATAAGCTTACTGTTTATTTTCGAAAATGAACTACTATTCTGAAAATCAACAAACTCATCAACTAGAGCTTCTAAATCTACAAATTTATTACTGAGATGATCGGTATCCTCTTGCAATGAAAACGGGTATGTCGGAAAGGTAATATTTGAATTAGTTTTCTCAAGCTTTATATATCCGCGCAAACATTTTCGCATATCGTCAACTGTGGTTTTATCCTTAACACCTCTAATGATTAACTCGTAAGTCAATTCATCCTTATCCAGTCGGTTAATCTCGAATTTTCCTTCCATATTTGACGAAAAAGTTTTTATATACCTCCGTTAGATTGAACAAACCGCAATTGAGTCAATTAAAAAAGAACAAAAAAAAATCTACTATCTAGAATAAGACGCTAGGCGTCGGCATGCGTCGTGACGCGTTGGAATTAATTCTTGAATTAAACAAGACTCTCAAATAACCGAAATCAATAATTTATATCGTTGAATAAATTGTCTTCATCAATATGTAAGAGGTGCTTTAGACTGCTAAAGGCTTAGCTATACACTGGAATGAAATTATATTTGCCAATGTTAAAAAAAACACATTACAAACCTTCAGCTCTCAATAAGGAACACCCGCATAAGAAAATTGAGAAGGTCAACGACTGATGACGAATTTCATTTATGCCTACCAAAAAATACTAACACCTAACAAGTATGTGTGCTGGGAGCAGCAAAGGAAAAAGATGTACTGCAATATTCACAAAAACAAATGGGTATTGTGATAGCGTCGCACCTTTCCTGCTTCAAGGTTAGTGGAACTCCATAAACACCGAATACCATACGATATATTGACAAAAAAACACGTCCTATACTGCAGTAGAACCTATATGAGTAGATATGCTATAGGGCTATGAAGACAAGATCCCATGTATTTCCTTATGAAGGTTCATTCCGGTCAAAACTGAACATTTCTAGGGCAGGTGGGCAATCTTGGCGGCTGACGGTACGACGGGTAATATGAGTGGGCGGGGCAATATATCGATCTCACCGAGGATGTCTCCGAGAGGATGTTGGACATAATATATTATGATACTTCGACTTGGGAGGGTAATCGGTGCTTCAACAGAACATGTCTTTCTGAACTATCGCAGCTATCTATCAAATAAATATGGGAAGCATAGTACACCATCGCATATTTTTTTATTGATTATTAATATATTCTCTTTGGAGTTTTATAATGAAGCAACAAATACAAAATATCTAGCTATAGGTACTACATGAAGTATGCATGTAATGAATGTAATAAAGGAGGGGCATATAGTACTCCATCGGATATTTCTTTATCGATTTTAGTATGGAGGGTAGCTCAAGTTTCTGTATATATTTTCTTCCAAAGTTTGGTAATGAATCGATGGATACAGGATGGATAAAGGTACTACATGGAGTATGCATGTAATCAAAACACTATATTCATATCATTAAATATATATTTATTCAGAAATGGACTAATGATAGCCTAACTAATACAGTTTGTGGATTCATACAACTCGCATATCTACAGATTATAATATAATCAAAAGATATCTATATACATGCAATGAATATACACGAATTTTCGTGAGAAATACCTAACATAGGATCTTAATTATGACATGGGGATGTAATATATAGGAATAAGATATAAAAAGAATATCAGATTCCATTGCATAATATAATTATTAATAAATTAAAAACAATGTGAATGACTATACAAATGAATATGGAAAATACAATATGAGTGTGAGTAGGGTAATCGCGAGATTTTGAAATCAAATATGCTCTTTCTAACTCAAACGGCCATCAAGTTCTTCCATGTGCAGCTGAAGACGTTGCAGACCTTCTGGTAGGTAAACTGAAGAACCCTGACGTCACGCATACCTCGGAATGTTTTTCAGTGTACCTGGTCCTCAGATTTTTGGTAATTTGGGCTGATATTATTTTGAGTTAGAAATCACCCTGTTTATTTATCACGCTCGATCATGGATTAACATAATACCATGGCCACTATGCAGAGAACAATAACAAAATATCCGTCATTGAGTGATAGTACTTTTCCCAACTCGTGTGTAATTGTAGCTTCAGTTTGGAAAATTTTCCATCGAAAACAAATTATTATTCAAGATGATGCTCAACTCCTTCTTCCCAGATTTTTCATTCAAATTGTTTATAAAAAAGCACGAAGCGAGTTTGAATCTCAGTTCAACGATAACTTCTTGAATTAAGAACAAAAGCATGATTGGAGCAAATGGTGAGTATTTTTTTTTCTGACATCTCGTGAATGATAATAATTGGCAATGTTTTTTAGAAGCTATGTCAGAGCGAGGAGTGAGGGGGCTGTTGCCAGAAAATTTGAGAGTTAGTATACGAAGTGATCTGATTATATGATTTTTTAATGTTCAATATGTTTCAGAACATGGAAATTATCATGATTGTGGGTGAAGATGTGAGAGACTTCATGCCGGCGGATGCCGTAGAGTTTGGAGTTATTTTTTTTTTTTTGGAAATTGACATCTCACATAGTTCCACACCCAAATCCAGTAGCTTACCTTGAACACATACACATTACAGAGCAATTTCATTTAGAAGATACAAACGTTCAAGAGCTGAGACAGATATTTAAAGAAATCAAAAACAAAAAATCTATGGGAGTCGATGGAATATCTGTTAATATACTCGAAAATCTGTCATATCCTGCACTCAGTGTCTTAGCGGAATCAATAAATATTTCTTTCAGGACAGGCATATTTCCCTCCTGTTTGAAAACTGCAATTGTAATCCCATTATTTAAGAATGGTAATGTAGATGATCCTTCAAATTACCGACCGATTCCCATTTTGTCTACATTATCGAAGATAACTGAAAAATTATTCAAAAAAAGGCTATTAAAATTTCTAGAAAATAATAATGTACTATCTAGCATACAATTTGGTTTTCAGTCATCAACTAACACAAACGATGCAGTTTTCAATCTTCTGGACTCCGTCTACCTGAAACTGAATGAGGGAGATGTTGTTGGAGCAGTATTTTGTGATTTCTCAAAGGCCTTTGATTGTGTAAATCACGAAATACTGCTTCAAAAATTGTACCGTTATGGGATCAGAGGTACTGTCCACAATTGGATAGAATCATACCTCTCTGACAGAACGCAAATGGTCAGAATACAAAATGTAGAATCGGAGGAATCAAAGATCCACTGTGGTGTTCCTCAAGGATCAGTACTAGGCCCTGTTCTCTTTCTATTATATTTAAATGACTTAGCAAGCATTGATATCTCAGGGAAGTTTACAATGTTTGCTGATGATACAACCATAAGGTGGCACGGGAATGACATAGATGCACTAAAAAATATCATATCGATCGATTTAGAAAAAGTAAAAAACTGGTGTGATGCCAATTTTCTATGTTTCAATGCAAATAAAACTAATATTCTGACTTTGAAATTCAACTATGATAGTTTGTATCTAGAGAATAAAATAATTGATAATAAGTCGAATACTAAGTTCTTGGGTATAACTCTAGATGACAAATTGAAATTTGATAATCATATAACGTCCTTGAACAAAAAACTAGCTAGCGGTTGTTTCGCTGTCCGATTAATTAGGAAGGAAATTGGGTTTTCGGTTGCTAAAACATCGTATTTTGCATTGATTGAGTCGCATTTGCGGTATGGTATTCCTTTCTGGGGCTTCTGCAGCCAACAACTGTTCAATTCCGTTTTTGTAATGCAGAAAAGATCAATACGCTATTTGTGCGGAGCAAAAAACAGCGATCACTGCAAACCTTTATTTCAGCTCCACAAAATATTAACCTTGTGCAGCATCTTCATACTCGAATCTGTATGTTTGATGAAAAAGAAACATCAAAATATCACAAGTCTTAGAACATACGAGACACGGCAAAACAACAATATACCTCTGCCGATTCCAAAATATTCTTTAACAAAAAATTCATTGATGTTTGAAAGTAAAAAAATGTTTAACCATTTGCCAATTAATTTGAAGCAATTATCTGACTTATCTAAATTCCGGAAGGTAATTAAAGATATATTGAGTACGAAAGCATACTATTACCTAGAAGAATATTACAGTGACAAATGGTGATATATATATATATATATGATATATAGATGTCTTGATAAAGGAAATAAACATTTCCGAAAGCTCGGCTATGTAACAAAGAGTCCTCTCATTAAGGCCAAAATTTTGACTGCAACCTCACCTAGAAAGATTTCCTTTGGAACTGTTTCTAAAGTTAATGTATTTTTACCTTAACTAGTCAGTCACGACTACCCTCCTCCTAACTATATATATATATATATATATATATATATATATATATATATATATATATATATATAGATATGTTTTCGATACAAGACGAGATCATTTGGTGATATAAGCTGAACAAGTGCAGATCCGTTTCGACAATCCGAGATCCGAAACGGATCTCGACTTGTTTCTATGTGTATATCATCTTAGTTACGTTATCCTAGGTCATAGGAAGGGGTACACAAATTTTACTCAGGATCTCCATTTGACCATTTTTGTCAATTTTTATACACTCGTAGTTCTACCTAGCGCTCTGAAGGGGGCGCTGCGCTGTGCGCATTGTATATGATATTTACTCGACAATATGAGATCCAGTATATTTGGCAACGTCGCATGAGAGATTTCTCAACTGAGTCAGTGTTGTATTATGAATTTGAGCTTCGTTTTGTTAGTCTATTTCGGCGGCAAATTTAATATTTTCAGAATGTGTTCCTTATGTTGGTATATTAATTCACATGTTACCTTTATTCCGAATCTGATGATAATCACGTACGAGTACATCGGAGGCAATATATTATTTATTGAGCTCTTCGTCTTCCAATTACAACCTGGTTGTAAAAGTTGAAGAGTACAGTATATTGTTTAACGATCACGGAATATCGTCATTTCCCACGAGAATGAAGTTTGCAGCATGAGCCTTAGGCGAATTCTACAATCATTCGAGGGGGAAATCAGCATTCCGTGCGAGTTATGCACTATAATTTTTCTACGGCTGTAACAGGCAACAGCGACAGTTTGGATTTCTTCGTCTTGTAGTCATCTGATTTTCTCTCAAGTAATGCTTCATCTATCAGACAGAGCTGTCGCATTGCTTGTGATTTCACATTCCATGGGCGATGATATCACAATAGGAACATTGTGATATCAGATACGGGAATAAAATTGATAACATACAAAGTACCTCAGAAATGTATCGAACACAGTGGGACAAGATCAAGTTTGTGTTATTGCCGTAGAAAATAGTATATTGTTTAACGAGCACGGAATGATAATGATTTCCCACAAGAATGAAGTTTGCAGTATGAGCCTTAGGCGAATGCTGCTATCATTCGTGTGGGAAATTATAGCATTCCGTGCGAGTTATTCACAATAGTTTTTCTACGGCTGTAACAGAAAACAGCAAAATTTTCCCATTCTTTGACTTGTGAAACCATCTGTTTTTTTCATTAGTAATGCTCATCTATCTGACATAACTAGCATTGCTTGAACTTTGACATGCCATGGTCGATGAGATTTTTTTGAAATATAATAACACAATGAAGTCATTGTGATATCCAATACGAAAATAAAATTGATGACATACAAAATACCTCATTGATTTATCGAACACAGTTAAACAAGAGTAATTTTGTGTTATAGCCGTAAAAATAGTATATTGTTTAACGAGCACGGAATGATCGTGATTTCCCACGAGAATGAAGTTTGCAGCATGAGCCTTAGGTGAATGCTGAAATCATTCGAGTGGGAAATTAGCACTCCGTGCGAGTTATACACTTTAATTTTTCTACGGCTGTAACAGATAACAGCAAAATTTTGGATTTCTACTGCTCATCTATATATGACAAAACTGTCATTACTTGAACTTTGACTCGCCATGGGAGATTAGATTTTTTTCAAATGATATTACAATGAAGTCATTGTGATATTCGATACAGAAATAAAATTGATAACATACAAAGTACCCCATTGATTTATCGAACACAGTAAAACAAGAGTAATTTTGTGTTATAGCCGTAGAAAAAAGTATCTTATTATTTTATATGGAAGTAATGTGTTGGTAGGTACTTTTTTGACGTGTCTGTATGTTTCATTAAATGAACGAGCCTCATCAAATTAGATATAATTGAACTCGTGGTTGTGGAATAGGATGTTTGGTAGAACTACACTCCTGTCACAGTGTTTGCTGCCAAACTCCTCCAATTTCCAATAGTACCGAAACGGCTTGCCGATTCTTAGGAAAATTTGTGTGCATCTTTGGCAGGTCTGAGAATCGGTCGTAATGGTAGTTCACCTAACGCAAGTGCGGAAATACACTTCACGCACGTGTTTGGAACACTATTTTCACTACTAGCGAGCGGAAAAAAATCAAATTTCTCATTTGAGTGTTGAGAGTTTTTTCCGCACTATTGCGGAGAAGTGACTGACAGCACTAATATGCGTGCGAAAAATATGATTTCTGCGCACGATAGTAAAAAAACTATTTTTTTAATTGGGAAATTGAAGATGGCAAATCCAATATGGCGGACGAGTTGTGTCATCATGATTCGATTCTATTCAAAATTCGTATCTAGGGATTTTTGGGGTCGGAGATAATGATTCCTCCGTCAAAATTAGGAAATTCAAGATGGCGGATCCAATATGGCGGACGAGTGTTGTACCATGATCCGATTCTATTGAAAATTGGTTTTTGGTGGTTTTTGGGGTCGGAGATCATGATTCCTTTGTCGAAATCAAGATGGCGGATCCAATATGGCGGACGAGTTTTGTACTGATGATCTGATAAGATTAAAAATTGGAATTAGGGGGTTTTCTGGATTGGAAATTATGATTCCTTCGTCAAAATTAAGAAATTCATGTGTGTGGGAGTTTTTGGAGTCGGAGATTACGCTTATTCCGTAAAATTCGGGTGCTTCAAGATGGCACATCCAATATGGCGGACAAGATTTGTAATTATGATCCGATTCTATTCGAAATTGGTATCTGGGCGTGTTCAGGGTTGAAGATTATGATTCCCTCGTTGAAATTTGAAAATACGAGATGGCGAATTTAATATGACGGACGAGTTTTGTAATTATGATCCGATACGATTCGAAATTGTGACCTGGGGGTTTTTGGGGTCGAAAATTATTAATCTTTGGTCAAAATCAGGGAATTCAAGATGGCGGATCTGATATGGCGAACTAGTTTTGTAGTTATGATCCGATTCTATCAAAATTTTTGTTTGTGGGAGTTTTTGGAGTCAGTGATGATGATTATTCTGTAAAAATTATGGAATTCAAAATGGCAGATCCAATATGGCGGACGAGTCAAAATTGGTATATGGGGGTTGTCAGGGTCGGAGATCATGAATTTCTTGGTCGAAATTAGGAAATTCAGAATTGCGGATCCAATTTGGCGGACGAATTTCGTGATTATGATCCGATTCTATTCAAATTGTGTATGTGAGAGTTTTTGAAGTCAGAAATCACGATTATTTCGTGGGAATTGGGGAATTCAAGATGGCGGATCCAATATGACGGGCGAGTTCTGTAATAATGATCCGATTCTATTCAAAATGTGTATGTGAGAGTTTTCGGAGTTGTAAATTACGACTATTCCATGAAAATCGGGAAATTCAAGAATGCAGATCCAATATGGCGGACGAATTCCGTTATTATGATCCGATTCTATTCAAAATTGGTATCTGGGGATGTTCGGAGTCGGAGATTATGATTCCGTCATCGAAATTAGGAAATACGGGATAGCCAATCCGATATGGCGAACGAGTTTTTTAATTACGATCCGATTCTATTCAAAATTGGTATAAGGGGGTTCTAGTGGTCGGAGATTATGGTTTTTTCATCAAAATTAGGAAATTCAACTCCACACCATGACAGCTCCTGATGATCTACAAAGCACAGATACGACCCGTTTCAGAAATATGTTTTTCACATATGAAATTCAGCACCTTAACATATGCTGATACAGTTAGATTCATCTTCCATGCAGAGACCAGTCATCCGTCTGGTGGGTGATGCCACACTCACTGTTTCTTTGACACTATCGTAACCACCATAAGGAAGTCGGTGACCTTACACTTCTCTAATGATACTTTCGCGGAAAATGTTTTTCAGAAATATCTTTCACTTGCAAAACCAGTTAGACATACTCGATGAGCTCAATCAGCACATTTTTTTGTCGTTATCCTCGAAATATACCGAACAATTCTTTATCGGAACTCGTTTGTCAAAAGAATGGCAAGTCTTTCGAATTCTTCACAACAAGAAGTATATTCTCAAGAACTTATTATACTCAGCGGTTCAAAGAACATTTCAATATCTACCTTCTCCCTCAATCATCCCTGAGTACAGGATTTTTTTCGTGCGCTATAAGAGATGAAAAATAGTAAACTCTCCTCAAAATCAGATTAAACAATTTGATTGGTCTGAATGCTGGGAAGTGAAAGATTTTTCATTAAATGATGTGCCACTATATGTATTGATTTTCTGGTTGAATACTATCGAACAGGCTTTTTCTATACAGAAATACTTCCGAAAAAGCTGTCGCTCATCCCTACATGTGATTTTAGTTCATTGTCAGCAATAGGGTGCCGCATCACGCCGCCATCATTTTCAAAAATATTTGTTTTGCTATAGAAATGATGAAATTTCATCGTGTGTGCGTGATGGAAATATAAAATAGATTCAGAAATATAGATGTTCGTGTCCATTCCTCGAAGATCAGATATGACAACATTGCAGGATCTCATCTTGTGTTTCAAATATCAAAATATACAGTTCCGGATCTCAACTTGCATGAATTCGTGTCGGATCTCTCATTGTTTGAATAGTATCACAAAAATTCAAATTGAAAAATCTCTTCCCCTCTCTAGGGTTTTGGTTTGAAGAGGATGTTTGGCAACTATTTGTGAAATACATACTCAACGAAGTCCTTCTGTTGTGGTGGATCTCGGGTAGTCCATAATTTATTCGGATCTCGACTTGGTACAAAAACATATATATATATATATATCATAACCATTCAGGAAGTTTTCTTATTTTAATGTGTTTGTATTGTGATTTTATAAATTCTTTTATATTTTATATTTATATTCATATGTAGGATAATTATTATAGTATTTTACTACTACTTACTTATCAGGTAACTCATTATTTGTGATAGTATAATCTAACGCTTTGTCAATAAGTAATTTTTCTTAGACAATAAAGCATATTTTTGATTGATTGATTTGATTTGATCATTGATATGAAGAAGGAATAATGTTGGTGCCAAAATTGATCCTTGTGGAACGCCGGAATTGATGCCAATGGTATCAGACGATACACCGTCCACCACCACGTGAAGCGATCTGCCTGAAAGAAAACTCGATAAGAGATGGCATAGCTGAGGTGGTAAGCCGTATGATGGTAGTTTGTGGAGGAGTCCTTCGTGCCAAACACGGTCGAATGCTTTCGATATGTCCAACGCGACAGCTAGAGATTCCCCGTGTTTTTCTATTGAAGATTGCCATAAATAGGTGACATAGGCAAGTAGATCTCCAGTAGATCTTCGGTGGCGAAAGCCGTATTGTCTATCATTGATGATTCCTGAGCTCTCTAGATATTTGATAAGCTCAATATTGATGGCTTTCTCCATCACTTTGGAGATTACTGATAACAGGGCAATGGGCCTGTAGTGGTTGGGCTGGTTGGACTCTAGCTGTCTTCCAGTATGATGGAAAAATACCCGACCTGTACGAGATGGTAAACAACTTGCAGAGAATCGGTGTTAATTCTGGTGCACATTTCTTGAGGATAATGGGTGGAATTCCATCAGGACCGTTAGCCTTATTCGTCTTGAGACCAAGCAAAATTCGTCTGATAGTGCGTTGGCGGAAGACGGTTTCGGGCATTCGACTCTCAACGGGTGGAATGTCTGGGGGCAGTTTTCCTTGGGAATCTAAAGTAGAGTTTGCTGCGAAAATCTCTGCAAAAATATTTGCTTTCTCCTGCGATGTTGTTGCTAATGTGCCGTCGGATTTGGACAGTGGTGGAAATGAACTATTAGTGAAATTTCTTCCTACCGCTTTAGCAAGGGACCAAAACGAACGGGAGCCATTGGGGCAATCTATGAGTTTCGATCTTATCTTGGCATTGTATGTTTCTTTCGAAGCATCTATTGTTTGGCTGCAGTTATTCCTGGCATCAACGTATTCTGCTCTAGTCGCGAGGGAATATAGATTGTTTTATAAATATGTAATAGATATCCTGTTGGTATTTGCTGTGAATTAGGTGAAAAACTTTTGGAAATATCTTTGATTTGCTTACTAATTATTTTCTTCGTTACAGATTCAATGTAGATGAGAGTAGATGAGAATGAAACATTGTTAGTTGGTAAGGTATTTTCATTATTTTTTCTCTACAATTACCATTCATTCTGTGAAGAAAATGTTCAAAGTGTGTCTGCGAACGTGGTTGTCTAAGGCAACTGGATAAAATGGGGTGAGTTTATTTGTATTTTTTGTGGTTGGTACATTGAAATTGGGTATTTTGAGTACCATTCCACCAATTAGGCGACTGAAAAATAACTTAGAATGTATCTAGGGTGCCTGGTTCCTAAATTTTGGTAACATTTTTCGTTGCCAGTCTTTGGTCCAGAAATCACCCTGTTCACGTTTCCTATGCCATGATCTCATCAGTATGTTGTTAAGAATTCAATAATAATTTGCTAGGTGTGTTTGTTTATCATGCTCGATCATCGATTAACATAATATCATTGCCATTATGCAGTTCAATAACAAGTGCTCCACACGTATTACGTACGTAATTATTCCAAATCGTGATTTGATGAGGTGAAAGTGTTTGTCTATGATCGCACGTAGTTCATTCTGTTCAGCAAGTTAGTGTTATCAAGTAGTGTTCTGCTAAGTGGTCGTCTGAGGCAACTGGATAAAATGGGATGAGTTCTGAGGTGAAAGTGTTTGTCTATGATCGCACGTAGTTCATTCTGTTCAGCAAGTTAGTGTTATCAAGTAGTGTTCTGCTAAGTGGTCATCTGAGGCAACTGGATAAAATGGGGTGAGTTCGACTTCATTTGTATTTTTGTGATTACTACTTGAAATTGGGTATTGTGAATACCATTTCACCAATAGGGCGTCTGAAAAAATGAAACAAAAAAGGTCGTAAAAGGCTTGCGAGATACAGGGTGGTTGTAAATAATTTTCATTGCTAGATAATTTGTGATATCCTGGTGAAGTAGCTGATTGAATTATTATTTAGTGGATCTGACTCTTACCGGGATACGTGATTTTTTCATAAAAAAACATGGGTGGTTATGAAACTTTCCGATACAGGGTTAAAAAAAAATATTCGCAACTAACTTTTGGAGGATCTCAGGGGTCAATAGTGAATATTATGCCAACTATAGCTTGTTATATATTAATTAAGAGGTATCTGCTTGAATTTCACGAAAATGAATTTTTGGAGGGTATCAAGAGACATATAGTGAATATTATGCCAACTATAGGTTGTTACCTATCAAATGAAAGGTATGTGCTTGAATTTCACAAAAATCAATTTTTGAAGGGTATCAAGAGACATATAGTGAATATTATGCCAACTATAGGTTGTTACCTATCAAATGAAAGGTCTCTGCTTGAATTTCACGAAAATCTATTTTTGAAGGGTATCAGGAGACATATAGTGAATATTATGCCAACTATAGGTTGTTACCTATCAAATGAAAGGTCTCTGCTTGAATTTCACGAAAATCAATTTCTGAAGGGTATATCAAGAGACATATAGTGAATATTATGCCAACTATAGGTTGTTACCTATCAAATGAAAGGTCTCTGCTTGAATTTCACGAAAATCAATTTTAAAGGGTATCAAGAGACATATAGTGAATATTATGCCAACTATAGGTTGTTACCTATCAACTGAAAGGTCTCTGCTTGAATTTCACGGAAATCTATTTTTGAAGGGTATCAAGAGACATATAGTGAATATTATGCCAACTATAGGTTGTTACCTATCAAATGAAAGGTCTGTGCTTGAATTTCACAAAAATCAATTTTTGAAGGGTATCAAGAGACATATAGTGAATATTAGGCCAACTATAGGTTGTTACCTATCAAATGAAAGGTCTCTGCTTGAATTTCACGAAAATCTATTTTTGAAGGGTATCAAGAGACATATAGTGAATATTATGCCAACTATAGGTTGTTACCTATCAAATGAAAGGTCTCTGCTTGAATTTCACGAAAATCAATTTTTGAAGGGTATCAAGATACATATAGTGAATATTATGCCAACTATAGGTTGTTACCTATCAAATGAAAGGTCTCTGCTTGAATTTCACTAAAATCAATTTTAAAGGGTATCAAGAGACATATAGTGAATATTATGCCAACTATAGGTTGTTACCTATCAAATGAAAGGTCTCTGCTTGAATTTCACGAAAATCAATTTTTGAAGGGTATCAAGAGACATATAGTGAATATTAGAGAGATATTGCAGTGTGATATAACGCCGAGCAGTAATAAAGTCGACGTTACATTGGAATATACGCATGCGCACTTCAAATTTCGAATAGGGGGAACTTTATTAAAATACTGCCTGCTTTTATTACATGACATTTACAGGCAACCATTAATGTTCCTTCAATTCCACCTCGGACAAAATCGTTTGTGATCGTGACGAGAGATGACCACAGAAACCCCGACATTTGACTGTTCTGTAACCATCGTGTCTGTAACAAATAAAATTTGAAGAGGTAAGAGGTTATGTTTACGTTATTTTTCCTTGTGAATTTGATTCATAAGCGATTTATTTTTGAAACTAAAATTATTCGGTAAATTATGGCCAAAGAAAAACAGAACAGATTAAGGTTCAATTACGACGACGACATTTTTTTGCTTAGGGAGATAATTGCCCACAACCCATTGATAAACCCCACAGCATGGCAGATAATCCAAAGTAATATGAAAACAATCCAAGGGAAGGAATTCCTAACAAAAACGTTGAAACAGCACCTACAACTCCTATTAGAATTGTGGGGGGAAAAGGACTTAGGTTACTAAAATACGGTAGGAGAATAGTATATTATTTATTGTAGCATGATTTCAAATGATAGAAAAATCAGTTTCTTTTTCTTACTGATTCTCTTTTCCAGGTCAGGTTGTGAAGATCCATATAGCGAAAAAGATCACTTACTTCAAGAAGTGAGCAGTGTAAGAAGGGTGGACTCTGATGAAGATACTCTATCCACGAAATAAACTGATTGAATTACACCTGTCTTAGGTCCACCTTCTTAATAATATTTATTTCCTTCATCTACTGATTTTCTTTGCCGAACGAGACAGGTTAGGCAAGTAAGGTCTAATAAGAATACGCTTGGGTTGGCTCGTAAACATTATCAAAAAATTCCACTTACCTTTCGACTCTCAGAAGGGGTGACAGCTCTCTGGGCTCAGCTATCGCTTCTGCGGGCTTTCGATTACCTCGAACCGTCACACGTATAAACACTTATCTGGTAACTCTTTGCCTTTATTATATTATATTATCAACTTTTAACTTATATCAGAAGAACTTCTATTGAATTTACTTTATTGTTCACTTCTGGAAGAGAAGTGGGTAAGTTCAGCAATAAAAGAATAAATAAAACCTCAACGATCTTTTTAATAATTATCAAAATAAACAAATAATGAAAAGACAAGTAAAGAAAAGATGACTCGACGAGGAAATGGCTTCTATATAGCAAAGCAAATAAATGAACAAGAGATAATTATGATGATTACAGCTATCCTGAGTGAGTTGAAATCTATCAAACTAATTATCTTAACCAGTCAAAAAGGAATTTAGTGGTTTAAAAATGTATTTCACCTTGAAATTTAAATGTTCTAAGCAGTACGGAAGGTACTAACCTAGTTGAGTCCAGACTCTGAAAACTCAATGAATTTACAAGATTCCAATGATTACCAGAAGGGGAAACTTTATCAATATCAGAAAAAATACAATCTTTGAGAGATTTACCAGACACTGAATTCACGCACCAGAACACTAGGCAAGCAGGATGAAATTCAAAATTGAACTAACTTTAAGATTTTTCTAAAATCCCTATCTGACTCTAATTTCGTCTGTTCATTCCCGTTATGGGTGGAAACTTGACTTGGTTGGATGGTATCAACCAATCGTGGTAGATTTTTCTCTCTAGGGGTGTATACTATTAGTTCCTTCTCTTTTGACCAGCGTCAGACACTTAACATACAAATAATTTGTGTTTTCGCAACATGTGGGGACTTCTTCGAAATTCTTAAGTACCCTCTGCAGATATTCACAAAATAAAAATAAACTATATATACTGTCTGTAGGTTAATCGAGGAGGTGGTATATTCATTATTCCAAATTTTTTGGGATTTTCTCTCCTCGTTTCTATAAAATAAAAATATGAATATTATTTCAATATACGTGTAGTAAGGACAAATCAGATGATTTGCCCCAAAATGTCACTGCGTTTAAACCGAAACGTCCAAAGATAAGTGAAAATTTGATATTTTTTCTATATACCTTTATTTCCCTTCTCCAAAAATTTTTTCAATACAAATTGTCACTGACAAGCTGGTGAATTTTTCTTTTAGGCTCTCTGATAGGAAAATTCTTTAAACGCAGTGACATTTTGGGGCAAATCATCTGATTTGTCCTTACTACACGTATATTGAAATAATATTCATATTTTTATTTTATAGAAACGAGGAGAGAAAATCCCAAAAAATTTGGAATAATAAACTATATATGTTTCTCGAGAGCCCTTACTTTTGACGTGTTTATTATGCTACATAAATTGCTCTATTCAAAAGATAAACTCTCGAGTTTCCTAGCCTAAACTAATACCATTTCCTTGAAATAATAAATGTCAACTAATTGATGGGCATGCAAAAGATCGCTTCTCTTAAAATTATATTCACGACGTGTGGTTTCTATTCACATCTATAGGGAAAAATGAAGTATCTCCAATAAAAAACCCTATACCCACACGACTGTTATACTTAAACTAACAATACCTACTTGACATATCCTGGAGTACCCCATTCAATAATACTTATTGATGCAGAGAGTGAAACTTTTACGATAGTTTTGGAATAGGAGCTGAACCACGGGTGGTCGGGAATTATGGTCAATAGGACACTATTAGAAGTTTATGGTAGCTATATATTTCGTAATAGAAAAAATTAGGCATGAATTGAGTGTGGCCCTAGTTAAATTTAATGACTCTCGATTTCACTTTCTGACCGATTTCTTGAAAAATGAATTCCCAGTAATTTGAAATGGAAAAGAGACAACTAATTTCATTTAATCACTAAAGCACAATGGAAATCTATATTGAATTATGAATTGAATAATTCGCATTCTTACAGCAGCATATGCCAGGAGAATGGTGGGTTACTTAAAAGAAAAAAGGTAGTCTCTAAGGAAAAACAAATATCAGAATTGGGCAGACAGGCAAGAGAATCATTTGCCTTGGCCTTCAGAAATGAAAATATCAATGAAGATTGAAGATTGTTGAATTATTTGATGAAGCAGATATTGATGTTGCAGAAAATGAAGGCATTTTATGTGATAGAGATCATAACTATGGTGAGTTACTGAATATGGATAGGAAGTGGTCTTAAAGTTCCTATAACTAATGGTGAATGGCACTATACTCAAGTAGTTCTAGAGATATAAATAACCATTTCCTTTATAGCAGATCTGAACGACTCTATTTTGATTGACCCATCAATAATACCAGCAGATGTTATATCAGTTCCTGGCACAGAGAATCTATCAAAGAGTTCAGAAACTGATAAAAGGCATGTTTTACCTAAGTTTCATAATTCTTCACATGAATAATATTTTGAACTCATTATTATTCAACTTCATCACACAGAAAAAACAAGTATATTTAGAGTATTCAGAACAGAGTTATTTTTGTAAAATTTAAAACTTCCTCTTTTCATTTCAATCTCTGATCTCCACACTGAATTTTTCAATCATTGTGAACTTTGAAAAATGTTTTTATTGAAGAACCAACCAAGAAGAGAAAAAATAAAAGTAAACCTCTGAGAAGAGATGCATTAGGATATCTGACAAAAAAAAATGAGAGAGAAAATATAATCAAAAATAAAGAACTGGAATTAGAATCAAGAAAATTATTGTTAGAAGAAAGAAGGTTGCTATTGGAAGAAAGGAAGATTGATTGGGATATTGCTGAAAGGAAGGAAAAATTGGAATTTGAAAGACAAAAGATTGAAATGATGATATCGGATAAGACAACAACCCAGCTTTTATTGAAGACCCAACAACAATCAATCAATTCATTAATGAAACACCAAATGAATGAATAAATTAATATCAATATATTTATTTCGAGTTGTTTTTCAAATGTTCTAGTTACTGTTACAGGATACATAGTTCCTTTTAGATATTATGATCCTCAAGATATGAAAGAATCATTTTGTTTTGTAAAAACCTGTTATATTAAATAGGTAGTTCCTTTTATGCCAGCTTTTCTGTGTGATTTTAGGGTTAGATTTTAAAGTGTGCAATCTGTAATAGAGATATGTGCATTTGAATTGTTTTGGTAATAAAACCTTTTGAATATGGATGTTTCTCTATTATTTCAATACCATCTTAAAAAAAAGTTTTGAATATTAATTCATAGACACAATTATTGATATATTGATTTTATTAGTTTTATAATTTTACAATGGACAATATCAAGCTTTGATTTGAACAAAAATAATTTTTATTCCCATCGAAATTAAATTATTTATATGATAACTACTAGACACTAATTTTGATTTCCAAAATATTCTTCAAGAGTTGGTGGTACAACATTGAAATACATTGCAGTCTGTGAGCCATATAGACAAGTATGACAATTTGTGAGTAATACAGCCACCTTAAACATTGATTGTACATCTTGCAGCAGCAATTTCTGATTTTTTTCTATAATCTACAAAAGCAAATTCTGTACAAATTTTTTGAAAACCCCACTCTACTGCTACTCTCAAAATTTTCATGGCCCTATTGAATTCTTGACGATAAGGAGGTAAATCATCAGGTTGTCCATGATATGGAGAAAGTACGAGTTCCATGATCCCATATGCTTGATCTCCATAGATGATGTACTTTTCATTTTCATCAATAACTGCTTTTCGTTCTAATTCCTGGTACAACTCAGACTCTCTGAATATGCCTGCATCATGTCTTCTTCCTGGGAAAGCACCTTTTAAGCTAACAATGATGCCATCAGCTGCGAGTACTGATTGGTACTTAACAGAATGAAATCTTTTATGCCCTGAATAATACTCTTCTTGGTTTATAGTAGGCCTGCATATTTGTCTGGCTGTACCATCAATGAATGCCCAACAGTTTGGCATTGCAGCTCCTTTATTCAAGACAGCCTGAAAGAAAGTATTTCATTCAAAAAGGAATATCGTAATCTATTTCTATCCAACCACTGCAAATTATCTGAATTATTCAATAATCCTTCATGGCCCTGGATTATTAAGCTAATCATTTTATTTATGATTTGAGACAATGATTGTTGTAAATATCCAAACATGGTGCATATATCAAAGAGCCTGTTGGGTTAAGTTAAGCGCTTCAATAAAATACATAATGCTTTAAGACCTGCAAAAATTCTCTCTTTTTTATGATTCTCACTTTGAGGGATAACTTACTGTTCACTTTATTCCTACAATCTGTCAGAATTTCATTTGGCAAGTTTAAGCACTGGTAGAGTCTTGAAATGTCATTTCTTAGGAATCTAAAGTGTAACCTTGTATCATTGTTTGCCATAATGTTTAAATGAAAATTCCCAGCTGCACCAGCATTAACTACATCACGATCGATGAATAAGTTATCATAAATAACCACACCAATGTCCTCATCATTTCCTTCACCCAAAATCACAGTATTTCTTCCATCAAACTAGGAGAATAAACTAAAAAAATATATATAGGTTTACATTTTATTCCATATTTACTATACTAAATCAACTAATTGAAAAGTAATTCTACATTTTACAATTACCTTCATTGTTAAACAATAAACAATGCATCTAGGGTTATAGGTTATGAATCGATCGACTGATTCACCTGTCATCACTCATCTGTCAGTTTAGCGGCGTACGTACGAAAATGGCAATATCTCTGTTTCGAAACGCAGAATAGTGTCAATCTAATGCCAATTATCAAGAGACATATAGTGAATATTATGTCAACTATAGGTTGTTACCTATCAAATGAAAGGTATCTGCTTGAATTTCAGGAAAATCAATTTTTGAAGGGTATCAAGAGACATATAGTGAATATTATGCCAACTATAGGTTGTTACCTATCAAATGAAAGGTCTCTGCTTGAATTTCACGAAAATCAATTTTTGAAAAGTATCAAGAGACATATAGTGAATATTATGCCAACTATAGGTTGTTACCTATCAAATGAAAGGTCTCTGCTTGAATTTCACGAAAATCAATTTTTGAAGGGTCCCCAAGGCCCATATGGTGAATATTATGCCAACTATAGGTTGTTATACCTGATAAGAATACCCAATAACGACCTGTT
The DNA here is from genome assembly GCA_918026855.4 of Phaedon cochleariae. NCBI lineage: Eukaryota > Metazoa > Arthropoda > Insecta > Coleoptera > Chrysomelidae > Phaedon > Phaedon cochleariae. The sequence goes on along the minus strand of OU896711.1, from coordinate 32,460,202 downwards.
ATTAGGATATTTCAAGTAGAGAATGTGGAAATGCAGGCAAAACTTTGTTAAAACAGGAAAGAACTTTCTGTCTGAAAACGTATCTTTTAATTCAAAAAAATCACTGACATTCAATGTCTAACTTCAAACGAACCAACATACAGAGTGAAATATTCTCGAAACATTTGGAATTCCTTTCATTCTGCCGCCAAGGAGATTACTACTCTGGTAGAGTACAATTATTATAAATCCAACTTCTTAGGTTTGTTCACTTTTCTTCCTGATCTGGTGAACTGGATTGCTTCGTCATTATTCGTTATCGATGTTGGTTCTGATTCATTGCATTTACTATTTTGCAACAATTCCTGATCTTCATTATCCATTTCCAATGGATATAACTTTTGGATGGGGCGTAATACTTGACCTGAAGATGTTCTCAGTCTCACAACTCTGATGTTTCCATCTTTACCAGGAATCGTTTCTACCACTCGTGCTAGTGGCCAATTTAGCCTTTTCGTATTGTCGTTTTCAATTAAAACGATATCTCCAACTTTGATTGGTTTGTTAAATTTCCTTCTATCTCGACGTAAAATTAATTGTCCCATGTATTCACTTCGGAATCGTTTCTGCAAATCCGTTTTCAACTTGTTTTTGTACACTTGTCTCCGTTGGAGATGTGTGGCTTCGATGTTGTCCAGATCTATTACACCGGTCTCTTGAATGTCTTGAAGAAACATCTTTGGTGTTAAGGGAACCAAATCTGAGATATCTTCGGAGACATAAGTAAGTGGTCTTGAATTGATCAGAGCTTCACAATCGCATAAAACAGTTTCAAGTTCTTCGTATCTCAGACATGCTTTTCTTAGGACTTTGACTAGAGTTCTTTTTATGATGCGAATTAGTGTTTCCCACCAGCCGCCCCACCATGCGGCAGTTGGAGGATTGAACTTCCATTCGATCCTCTCCAAATTGTAAAATTCATGGAGCTCGTTCCAGTTCAGTGATTCCAAGGCGTTCTGACATCCAGTGAAGTTGGTTTGGTTGTCAGAATAAATCGTTGTAGGTCTTCCACGTCTCGCTATGAACCTTCGGAAAGCTCGTGTGAAACTTTCAATGTTCAGTGATGTCACAAGTTCCAGATGCACAGCTCGATAAATGGCACAGGTGAAAATTACAACCCAAACTTTAACTTGTCTTCTCAGAAATAGAGGTCCAAAAAGATCAATTCCTGTAACTTCGAATATGGCAGCATCTTTTACTCGATTTCTTGGTAGAGATATGGGTGGAGTATTCATTCGTTTTGAGTCGAATCTTTTACAACTACCACATTTTGATATAACATATTTCACAGTCTTTCTTCCTCCAATAATCCAGTAAGATTCTCTCAGGGAACTCAAGAGAGTTTGAACACCAGCGTGACTCATTCTTCGATGAGTATCGAAAATTAGTCTACTCACAACTGGATGTTTAGCTGGCAAAATTATGGGGTAACGGAAGTTTTCAGTGTCACATCGTTCGGTAATCTTAGTTTTTACTCTCAAGATATCATTGTCATCTTTGAATGGTATGATGGAAGATATCTGTGCCAACAAATCATCTGTTAAACTTTCTTGCTGTACACACTTCAACAAATTGAGTTGTGCTTCTTGCAATTCTTCAATTTGTAAAATGGTGTTTTTCCTTTGACTGTTTGGATTTCTGACATTATAGAAGAATCTTTTGATCCAACAAATGAGTCTGACTATCTGCTCGAATTTGGAAAATTTTCTGTAAGCCCAAGAAAAATCAATCTTGCTGTGTGACAGCAATGTAGTGACAGTTTTCTTTTTCTCTTCCATAATTTCCTCTTCGTCAATTTTGTAATTTTGTTGTGGCCAAAATTGTTGTCCTTCTCTCAACCAATTCGGACCCTCCCACCAACAAGATTTTAGCAGCTGTGTTGCAGTACACCCTCTGGATGGTAAATCAGCTGGGTTTATGATTCCAGGCACAAAATTCCAGTCAACAATCTTGGTCAGCTTGCGAATTTCTTCAATACGGTTCCATACAAATGGTTTCCAATTTTCCTTCATCTTTATCCAAGAAAGGACAGCTGTGGAATCAGTCCAAAAATAGGTAGGCATATCTTGATTTTTGAAAATTTCTCTGACAGTAGCGAAGAGTCTGGCAGCAATGGTAGCAGCCAGAAGCTCAAGTCTAGGGATCGAAATTTTCTTGGTAGGTGAAACACGGGACTTTGCTTGTACAAGTTGGAGAGAGATACCTGTATTTGTTTCACACCTAATAAAAATGGCAACTGCGTAGGCATCTTTACTCGCATCAGAGAACGTGTGGATACTTAGTTGACCTTTATGCGGTTTTTGTTTGAAAAACCATCTAGGGATGCTCATAGAAGAGAGGCAATTCAAATCGTTCAACCATAGCAAAAATGATTGTTTTATGTCTTCAGGAACTTCTGTTGTCCAATTCAACTGTATCATCCAGGTTTTTTGTAATAAAAGTTTTGGTAATAAAATAACAGGTGATACAATACCAAGTGGATCAAATATTCTATTAGTTACTGATAGAATCAACTTCTTCGTAATGGTACTCGTGTCAACTTGTTTCAAATTATCCAAACAGAGGTGGAGAGTGTCAACATTTCTATTCCAAGTCATTCCCAGGACAGAAGACATACATTTTTCGTCGTAAGTTGATGGATCGGATAACGTGTACTCCCACAGTCGTAGGTCGAACTGAGCTTCAGCGAAGATCTCTGTAGATTCTTTGATGAATTTGTGCAATTCTTCTTCGGTATCAAGGCTAGTGACACAGTTATCAACGTAAAAACAGTCCATCAGCTTCAAAATTGTATCTTTTTGTAGATTCTCACAATTTTCTCTCAGAACGTTGTTCAAATGATGCTTGATGACTGCATTCAGTAAAAAGGGGCTGGATGTGACGCCAAAAACTACGCGGGTATGCTGATATTCTATGAGATTTTTATCTTTGTCGTACCACAAGAACCTCAAAAAATCTCTGTCTGATGGATGGATGCTGATCTGTAGGAAAGCTTTTCTTATGTCAGAAATTACGCCAATTTTTGATTTTCGAAACTTCATCAATAAAGAAGGTATCAAACTGAGCAAATTTATACCTTTCTCCAAACATTGATTGAGGGATGGGCTGTCTTTTTCTCTAGCGGATGCGTCGAACACAGGTCTCAACTTAGTTGTGGTACTTGACAGTTTTACCACGTGGCGATGAGGTAAGTAATGTGCTAAAATATTTTTTCTGTTATCCTCAACTTCCTCAATAATGCCTTCTCGCAACCATTCTTTGAAGACTTGGTCGTAATCATTATAGTAGCCATCTTTATCAAGCTTGTTCATGAGGTTATCGAGTCTCTTCTTAGCAATGTTCAGGTTATCTGGTAATGGTTTGTGTCCCTGAATCCATGGCATTGATACTTCGTATCTTCCATCTGGCTTTCGTATTACTGTTTTCTGGAAATTGTCTAGAATTTCTTGCTCATGCTCTTGTTTGGATTTTCGTTCTTCTGGACTTTCTATGCCCAAAACATCGAGGGTCCATAAATCGGTCAATTTTGCTGTTGTTGACAAAAGAGACAAAGCTATCATGTTGCAGGATTCTTGTGTAACTTGCGGACTGGAAACTTTGCCCATCAGAGTCCAACCTAGTTTGGTTTTCATTGCAACTAAACCGCACTTCAGGATATGCTGGTCGCCACAAAAAAGTTTTCCTGCTATGTCAGCACCAATCAAAATTTCGATAGGTGCCTGACTTATGTCGTTGACTTTGATGTTCAGGTCTTGCAGTTCTTTCATCCATGGACCATTCCGGATTCCTAATACGTTGGTACAGATAACTGATTGGTCCAAAACTTCAAAATGACAACTATAACTCCTGTCAGGATTCTCCAAAACAACTCGATAGCAATTGTGTGGAGTTACGTCAGATGAGAGTCCTCCAAAAAGAGCGTGAATTAATTCTTCTTTCCTCAATACTTCGTAACTCATTTCTTCGGCTGCTTTGCTGATGATGTATGATCTATGCGAACCGGTGTCAATAATGACTCTTACTGGACGTGTGATGTATTTGCCTTTCAGATTGACCACCAATGTCTGCAAAAACCCTTCGTTATAAGTGGTATTACTGAGGGTGTTGCATAGGCCTTCTGTTAATGAAGATGGCTGTTCTTTAGCTGATGGTTTGACAGATTTTGGACACATCAACGTCACATGTTTACCTTCGCAGTATTGGCATTTCAACCTTGCTGCAGTTCTGCATTTGATAGCAATGTGTCCAAATTTCAGACAGGCATGACAACGTCCCTTCTCTGACAAAATTTTCCTCAGTTCAGCAAGAGATTTTGTCTTAGCTTCAGGACAATCGGAGCTGTAATGTGTTTCGTGACAAAATAAGCATCGAAAATTATTTGTGTTGTTTGTTAGTAGTCCAGTAGCTGTAGGAACGTCTTTCGGAAATTCTTTGCGTCGGTATTTATCTCCAAAACCAGAAATGGCCAGAGCGACTCGTTCTTCGCTTTCAACTTCTTTGCGCAAGAAAACCATGAGTTGATCTAGACGTACTTTTGAACTGTCATCGTCATTGAAATAGGTAGATCTCTCCCAATCTGTTAGAAGATCTTCTGGAAGGCATGATTCAACTAAGGGAAACAGCATAGCGGAACAAGTGTCAGATGTCACACTCAAAGTTTCTAATGAACGAAGTTGTGCCTCAATCTGATCGTATAAAATGTTCAGTTTCGTTGATTTGTTAACGTTGTTCAACACTAACTTCAAGAGTTCACGTACGTAGACTTCTATCTGTAGGTCTTGTCTTCCAAAACGTCTTTTCAAGCACTCGATCACTTTAGGATAATTATCGCCCACTGGTGGATAGCTTTCAACAATTTGACGTGCTCGTGATTTAGGAATGGTTGCTTGGATTAAAAGCTGTAATTTTTCTTCGTTTGGGAGTCTTTGGTCTTCATGATATTTTTTGAATTGACTCCAAAACGACAACCAATCACGAATGTCACCACCAAATTGTCTAAATTCTATGTGGGGATATTTCAGTTGAGGTTTAAAGCAATTTTGCGTACAGCAAGATGAAGTGCTAGGCGTATTTTTATCTAATGTGTCTACGGTTAATGAACTCACAGGCATTTCAACTTTCATCTTCAATGCTGCAAATTTACACATGTAATCGTCCATTACTGCCATCTCAAAATCCAGATCAATATCTTCAGAGTCTTGATCAAGTAATAAATCGAGGTATTTTTGATCTAACTGAGTGAGATTATGCATCTTTTGTTCTAATATTTGTATATTACTTCTTACTTGATTCATGTCTGGATTCTCTTTGCTCAATAGTGCGTTCGTTGTATCGAAAATCTTTGTAAATGAAGTTCTGTGAAGATCCAGAGTTTTGATAATCTTCTCCATGTTTGGTATTGCCACAAACTCTATCAAAGAAAACGGATATCTCGTCGGGGCCTCCAAATGATAAGAATACCCAATAACGACCTGTTATTAGGATATTTCAAGTAGAGAATGTGGAAATGCAGGCAAAACTTTGTTAAAACAGGAAAGAACTTTCTGTCTGAAAACGTATCTTTTAATTCAAAAAATCACTGACATTCAATGTCTAACTTCAAACGAACCAACATACAGAGTGAAATATTCTCGAAACATTTGGAATTCCTTTCAATACCTATCAAATGAAAGGTATCTGCTTGAATTTTACGAAAATTAATTCTCGAAGGGTCCCCAAGGGCCATAAAGTGAATATTATGCCAACTATAGGTTGTTACCTATCAAATGAAAGGTCTCTGCTTGAATTTCACGAAAATCAATTTTTGAAGGGTCCCCAAGGGCCATATAGTGAAACTCAACTTTTAAAGGACCAAAAGGGTCAAATAGTGGGGATTTATAGGTATCACATGAAAGGTCTCGCAAGTCACAAATTTATTCCAATTCTAATACAGAATGTGTGTGTTTTTTTCCATAATATAAGTAGAGGAAAGTACCTATTATCGCTATTGTGAATAACAGATTCATCAATATGATACTGCTCATTTCAAGGTAGAAATCTGGTGATATAGATTTTTCACAATTATGAAGATTCTGCCACTTTCTTGAGTCTCCCACACTTTGGTCTTGAAAAATAATTCTCAATTTATATACACTTGCATTTTCTGGTACGTCTGCCATCGAAGTGAATAGATGTCCATTGTTCATTATTGTTGGTGACATTTCAGTCCATTCTGAAGGCCAGCTATCATTTATCACACCATTTTTATCGAAGCAAAGAAAAATATTTTTAGCATTATATGGCTGATTTATATACATTATATCATGTATAATGGTAAAGAGAACCAGAAAATTTGAACTCAACACTGCCATCGCTAATGAATTACTGAGATATTTTCTCAAAGATAATATTGATTTACTCGGTGAATAAAACAACTTATTCATTCAAAAAAATATTTATTCATGAATAGATTATAATTTGAGGTTATTCAGTTGTACTACGATCGCTTCACTGAAGCCTGCCCTTGGATCGGTCCGTTGTGCTGTCGGGATCAGGTGTTTGTCAACATGGAGATTTTTTATTCCTGTTGTACATTCGTAAATGTGGATTTGTTCTTTAAGAATTTTCAATTTCTGAATATATTCGTTGATCAAATCGGTTATCATATTGACTAGCAATATAAAAATGAGAATTTTATTGTGGTAAAAGATTATTATTTATCCAATTGTGCAAGTCTTCACAGTTTCTGAAACTGCACATGTGCGGATCATTGTTCTCGTGATGCATGCATAGAGGAATGTCGGCCTTGAAAGTCACTGTGTGCATGAATGTATCGAAATTTTCGATGTTGATAATTTTGGGTCTACTAGTTGGTAAACACAATGAAGTGAGGAATTGAAACCTTTGGTGTTCTCGCACGTATACAAGGTCGACATTTCTGAGATGATCTTGCAATATTTCATTCATTTTCTCGTAATCTATGAACCCTGAGCTGTATTTGAGTCCATGGTGGTTACGTTCCAACCACCTCACTTGTTTCTTATCCGCTTCCTGGAGTGCATCAAAGGAAATAGCTGGTTTGAATAAGTAGTGACTCAATTGAAAGCCATTTGAAATTGATATTTCCTCGGGGTAGAATTCGTTGGATATCTGGTACCCTTGAATATCGATACTCAACAGTTTCATCTTGCAATGTTCAAGTAATAACTGACACTTCAGCAAAGTGGTTCCTCTTAAATAATTATTTTTGTAGTGGGGGTTTTTCACAACTGTTTGACAATTTTGGTGAGTGGACTATAATTGAACAACTCATCATGCAATATGAGACAATATGCTGTTGTATTATCTGGCACTGCTTCAGATGTTTCAAACTCTATTCTCATCACAACAGACCCACTTTGGGTGGACTCTTTTTGATGTGAACAGTCTATGTGTGACATTGGTATGATTTCAGCAAATTCTCTCGGTGAAAATATTGGCTCTTTTCCAGATCCGTAATAAGATGGTCTGAAATTTGTAAACATCGAGTATAGCTGTGAAGTTTTGTTGTCATTGAAACTCAAATATAAGTCATTGTATGGATATCGATCACTGTTCAGGAAGACTCGAATATTGGTTAAGTTACAATGATCAAATTTGCTCATGTCAGACTTCACTTTGCCCCTCTTGTCAGTTTGGAATACAACAATGACATGGCGTGGAGTTTCCAATTGATTTGTGGTTTTCACTGGCCATGTGTGTCTGGTAGTAGTTAATAATTTTGGGAATTCGATGAGTTCCCAGCTACGGAATGGCATGAGTATTTCCTGGTTTTGCTGAACCATTTTGGTGTATATGAGCTGTTGTGGAATATTTACCAAAACGTGTGGTACCCTCCAGAATAATTTATCTATCTGTATTTTTGGGGTTTCCTTTTCATCAGAACTGTACACTGAATCTGTATCATCCTTATTACGAATTATTACTAATTCTTGTTTCATATTCACGATGACCTTCTGATAGTCTTCGAAGAATCCCATAATAAAAGACAGAGGTATGCAAACGCTGAAGTTGCCTTTACCATCTACTAGTATCTTCTCATCTTTGAGCTTGAAATTCAATTTGGGAAACCAACCTGCGTTTTGCAACTCGATACTCTCGTTTGTGTTGTATGACAGGTAACCTTTAATTGTTGATATCATTCCGACATTCCGAACTGAATCTATAGTAACGCCATTTAGTTCATACCTACTTCTCTGAAGAGGAAGTTTATAGCATTATTGATGAATCTCAATTTGTCGGTTGCAGTTCCATCGGATTTCGTCAAACGACCTTCGATGTAAAGGTAACTTTGACAGGGCAGCGTTTACGTATCCAACTCTTGTATTGATATCCTAATTTCATCATTATATTCGAATTTCTGTAGAAACGGCTGATAAGAATGATACTCTTTTTCTTGAATGGTTTGATCGACCAAAGGTTTCTGATGAATATTGAGAATGTCCATTATACCATAACTTTCAGGCCAAGAGACTGCAGAAATAGACGATTTGCACGTGTGATTCTCTTGGTATTCTTCTTCACACTGATGAATCCTCTTGTAGTCTTGGCCTCCTTATACCAATTTGGAAAAGATATTCTATTGTATCTAACAACCATGTTAGATTTTTTTCAAGTGGAGGCTAACAGTTATTGTTTCTCCTCGAAAATTAACCAGTTTTCCTGCTTGGTCTAGGATTTTGATCGTTATGTTATCAATAGTCCTCACACTGATTTTGAAATGAATAATATTTTCAACTCTCAAGACGATCTTGTATCCAGGGGCAACGACTGGGAAAAACGAGAGCAGTGAGTGAGCTTCTTTTCCATTATGATAGCTCCCAGTAGCAATATTGCAATATATACTGATTGCATTCACACTAACAATGTTGACTTTGGTATCTGATGTATGTCGTTCATTTGCTTCCAAGATACGGCTATGAAATCCGAGTAAATCTCGCACTGTTCGATCGCTTTTGAGATTGATTCTTCTATTCGTGTCAATTGTCACTTTTAATGTGTTGAAATTAGGAGTTATGTTGATTCTTGCATCTTTATCAATATCTCTCACTCGTGAAGAGATGATTTCATTGAGATCCCCAATTTCATAAGAGCCTACAGGGATTGTCACTGAGGAATTGTTGTCTCTAAAAACGAATTGATTATTATAATCATCAACGTTAGGAATCACATTGAAAGTTTCGAATCCAGTTAAACCGATTCCATAGTCGGTATCTTCTTCCAAGTGTATTGGAGGATTGGAATCGGAACTCAGAACCGATGAATTTCCAGTGAGTGAGAATGCCAATGACATTTGAAACTAAACTGAATGAGATTCATGTATAGTTCTCATTATATAAGAATTTGAGACAAAGATGACCACAATTGTAGGAATTTGTGGATTGAAAATTATCATGATTATACTTAATAATTTTAGAGCTACCATCACTGTAGAAATATTTGATGAGTTCAAGAGGGGGTCTCAGGCTACCATAGCTAACAAAATATTTGATACTTCGTTAGGATTTGTCATAACAAACCCAATGGGTACCATCCCCACTCTTATCATCTAAATTAATTATACCACTTTCATACTTTCTTATTTTCCTGGGTATCTCATCTAACATATAAACACTCCTCGAAAGAACGGTATTCTTAATTCTTCAGTGTAGTTCAATAAATCTACATTTGTTAATGGACGGTGTGGTAGCTTGATGTTCAGTTTTTTGAATACGGTTTCAGGAATAATCCATATCCACGTTTGTAAGGTTTCAAAAGTAGACCTTTTCCCAAAGCTGATTGTTCCATTTTCATGTTATGTCTCTTTTGTTCATCCAGTTGCTCCCTGGCTGCCTTAGCCTTGTTTATGGCTTGGGCAATCCCAGCTGCCCCTCCTCCAAGACTACCAAGAGCACCGAGAGCAGCAAAGAGGGGAATCAGTGGAATGAACCCTTCAGATTTGGGGATGGGTATAATTCTCTTTTTTGGTTTCGAAACCTTTTTTCCACCAATAGAAGAGAGAGCTAGATTCGCAGCCTGAAGTATGTCCATATTTCGACCTTTTATACCTTTCCTTGCTTTGCGCATTGCTTGAGTGAAACTTATTGCACCACCCCTTTTCCGACCAGCTTGTCGTCTTTTCAATCCCATGCCTAATTTACTTTTACTCTTCATTATTCCTGCAATTCCAAGTGCTGCGATTTTTTCCCCGATTCTCGTGTCTTTTTCCTTGAAACGGTTCCACGCTCGCTCTGACAGAATGCTGTCCGCTACGTTTCTGTTCTCTGAATCAGTGTATTTCGAATAGGCTATATCGTGATCTCTACAAGCTTCGTCCAATGTGTTGATTCCTCTATCCCCACGTGCAAGTCGTTCAGATAATTTGGTTCCGGGACCACAAAAATTATAACCTGGCAAATGCAATTTGACGGGTAATCTATTTATGAGAGTGTTCAATAATCCTCTCCCTTTTATATCATTTCGAGTACCGTACACGAGCATACCAAGAGTTCAAAAGTTCAATACCGAATGTTATAAATGTGAAAATAAGTCAATTATATATACCAGTGTTGAACCGGAATCTGAACATGAAAGTTGAGAAACATAAAGTGAAACTATCTGTTACTGATCATGATAGTTTCATTAGCTCACACCAATTCAAGAAACATGGAGATTTATTTGAAGGTGGCTCCAAACGAGCCCTGGTAGTAGGCTATTCGGGATGTGGAAAGACAAACTGTATGATAAGTTTACTCGATGATCCAAATGGTTTGAGATTCGAAAATCTGTATTTGTACTCCAAGTCGCTTTATCAACCGAAATATGAGTATTTGAGGACATTGTTCAGACCAATGAAGGAAATTGGATATTTCGAGTACGATGACGGCGATGAAATTATCTCTCCGAATGAAGTAGCTCCAAATTCAGTCATCATATTCGACGATGTCGCCACATGTAACCAAAATATCATCAGAGATTTTTTTTGTTTTGGGCGACATAAAAATACCGATGTGTTCTACTTATATGTCAGACTTACAGCTCAGTCCCGAAAAGACTGATAAGAGATAATGCCAACCTAATAATTATTTTCAAGCAAGATGTAACTAATTTGAAACATATTCATGATGATCATGTCAACGTTGATATGTCATTCCAACAGTTATGGATATGTGTTCATTCTGTTGGAAGACAAATCATGGATTTGTTGTCATCGATAAGGATGCGGGATTGAGAAAAGGTAGATATAGAAAAGGATTCGATGAAGTTTTGAAAATTTGATATAAGATGAGACACATCGTATATCTGATTCAGTACAATGAATAGACAGCTTGCAGAACAGTTGATGAAAGCCAGAAAATCTGTTAAACAGAAATATCAGAGCCTCAAAACTGATATTGTGAAATCAAAGAGTTCGTTGGAGAAAAGTTATGAACCAATAACCAACCTTCTGAAAGAATTGATTGCATCGATTCATCAGACAGCCGTTCCTAAAGTGGAAAAGGCAGGACCTGATTCATTTTCAACTCCACAACACGATGAGTATTATAGATTGCTAGCTAAAGATCCATCAATACTACAAGATGAAGAAACATTCGTACACGATCCTGAAATAAGCTATTTTGATCAGAGTTTGAGTCAATTACAAAGTCATGTTGAAAATCTACAAGCTCTACAAAAAGCCAGAGATCCTGAATTAGAAAAATATTTGGAAAAATATGAAAAACCTCTTCCTAGAGCGTATATCGAAGACATACTCAAGGGTGATCCAGAGGATTTCGATCACAAATTTGGTATCAGATTCAGTATCAACAGATAACTGGATGATAGGAGATAGTGTTGTGGAATTTCTTGGTCCGCATTTCTCAATAAATGAAATAACTTATAGTGGTACACCGGGGCTATATGAACTGATGTTCAAAAAACATCCAATAGGTTACAAAGTCAATGATATTGACAACTATATTGATATGGTTACCGCAACAAATGCCATTTATACTGATTATAATCGTAAAAATGGATTATCCACGTCTAATGCTGAGAAATTTGTGAAAATTATAAAACCAAGGGTAACATCATTACATTCTATGGCTAAGGCAGTAGGAAGAGTTTACTCAAACAAAAAGTTTCCTCATCCATCCCAACCTCCAAAGGACCGAGGGTTTTCACTAGGTCACAATCGACATCCTCTGCTAAATTAGGACAAGGAATCGGTCCGATGATGCTTTACAACAATAAGAAGATAGAATACAAATATTTTGATAACTATAATGAAATCATAGACAGACTGAAGTTACTGATTGCAGAACAACAAGCTGGTCATACCGGACATAATAATGAGATAATTTCTGTGTTAGAGGAACTCAGGAAAGCTTAAATAATTGAATAAAATAACATGTATCACAGCTTTGGTGTTATTCATTTCTGATCATTGGAATAGACATCATGCCAGTTGATAAATTCGGTAGACATATGTTACAACATCAAAGACTAGATCAATATCAAACTACTCAACAACAACCAGTGAATATATATCAGTTATACAGTGAAAGTATATTGTCACGACAAAGGGGTTGGTGACTCCACCATGTCACAACAAAAGAGTTGTGTTTACACCATGTTACGATATAATAGAGATGGTTAGGTCCATCCATATCGATTTGAAAGGGGTAATGCTTGGCTTAATATTTTGCGAGAGGTTATATTCAAATAGGCACTAATAGTTTAGGGGTAACTGAAAGTACGAGACTACATTCAAACATAACAATATTTATAATAGCATGAAACATTATGGGTGGAGTGATTATAAATATGAATGAACAACAATGAATATAAATACCTAATAACAACTTACATTATAGATACCATAACGACGAGCTCTTGTCAAGTCAAGATAGTAGCCTCAGACCAGACTAACTTCGGAACCCTCACATCCAATATTTATATACATCATTTTATTAGAAATGCACGTTTCTCATGAGAGTTCCTTGGTCAGTTTTTATAATTCAATGTCAACGGATGATTTGATTCACTTTATGTTTATAAAACCCTCATGGTTCGAAATTACTGATATACCGTATGTTCTACTCGTGACATAACCCCTCTCTCCGAGAAAACTGGACCCCAGTTTTGAAATTACTACCTAACTAAAAATATCGAGGATAACCTATACATGAAATACTCAAATGACAAAAATCAATAAATCTTGAAAAGTGAGTTCACACACTCAGAAGTTTAGTGTCTACAATGCACACTCACACCTTTACTTAGTCCGGCACTGGCTATTCAACTAAAGCATTTCAATCAGACTCTTCTCGGTGAGACTCCTGGCAACTCGGGGGTAGGGAATGGGAATTTTGGCAGGATCCTTTTGGGCTCGAAGGTATCCTTGTCCTGGGTATAAGGGTGAAATCTTCCGGGATAAGAGATTTCTTCAAGGTAGGTAACAGCTGAGCCAGAGGAGATGCTGGCTGTTGGCCGTAACTGTGATGACCGCAAAATATCTTGGTCCATTAGTCTCGAAGTCATCTCAATGAAGCTAGTTGACTGTCCATAGGAGGCAACGACGAATTCCCGTCATATGAGAGGTTGCGCAGGCTATTCACAACTTGTGGCAACTCCTGGCATTCCTACGTTTTTCCTCTTCGTTCCTTGGCTACCCAGCAGCTACCATCGAATCAGTCAAACAGTCCTTGGTTTGTCCATGTTTGGCCATTTGGCTGCATGGCTGCGTCCCCCTGGGTGTCTGATTTCTTGTTGAGTGTTGTATGCCAGTGCTCAGTGTGCGTGCATTGTTTCATGCGAGTTTCATGTAAACATACAAGGAAAAATTGATTGTCAAATGCATACGTTACTATTAACATTCAAAATGGGGAATCCTTCAATAACTATTATTATTTAATGAATAGTTCAAATAACCTATACTAGAATGTGATTAGCCTATTGTGAGATCTATTATATATATACCTACTTTATTTAAACTCTATAAATATGGATCCCAGTTCAAAAATCCTTCCTTATTTTCATCGATTTATTTAATATATATTTACATAATAGAAGTACTACAATCACATCATACGTTTTTCGAGCAACCGATTACTCTAATAATTTTATTTCCAAAATATCATAAATAACTCCATAATATTCTGAAACTTATTATTTATGTTCGATTTTCATAATATAATATATGTATCTACCTTTACTATATGTTATTTGGAGCGTTATTCATTATTAAACCTATTTGTATAAAAATGTTACATCATCAACTTGCAACTTGAACCAAGTGTCAAGTTCATGATTATTTACATAAGCAAGTTCGAAGATGGCCGGCTATATGATTTTATTACTACTATAGTAACCTAGTGAGCAATATTAGAAAATATAAGAATTGGTGAAAAATTCTTGTTCATTTGTGGCCTACTTTTTTATATTGATTGATATAAACCAAAATTGCATAAAAATATAAGACACATGTGCGAACGGCAGCTCTTCGCCAGAGAACAGATAAGTGGATTCGTTGTGATTGCAGATAGTTAAATTTCGAGTTTAGAGGGCGCCACTCAATTTACAAAACAATTACTGATACTTGGATAATTGAGAAAACCAATTAGTTGGATACTTACAGTATTTTCCAAAATTTAATCCTGAAATAGAAATATGAAAAAATCTTCTTAAATGGCAGTGTCAACACAAGTAGATGAATAAAACCATATCAAATTTCAGACCTATTTATTAACACCATAATAGACAGGGTTTATGAATACCAGTGTAGAGACCAAGATGACAGAATATGTAGCATGTGTTATCATGAAATATCTTAAAGTAACATGACCATAAAATATCATAACCATAAATTATCATAACCATAAATTATCATAACCATGAAATGACTGTTTCTAGGGGAATTCAAAATTATTGTATAAGTTACCAAAATTTATCAACCTACACCATGACAATTACCACCTTTTTATATGACTAGCGTTTGGGTATAGCAATCATCATATTCCAACTATAAAACGGGATGTATAAATCTCAAAAAATTTGATTAGACAATAATCTGTAAAAAACCTGAAACCGCTGTCACATAGTACTATGGGAGAGCTTCACAAGAGCTTCATACATGTTAAATATGGTTATGATCAAAATGTTGAAATATTAAATTCAGATTCAAAATATGATGGAATAAAAAAACCTGGTCTATTGGAGGGTCCTCTCCAATGGTCTAATCACCCCTATCCAAGGTCCACTATGGTGAGTAGGCATGCTCGTGAAGATGAAGACGAAGACAGGCACGAAGACAGGAACAAAAAGAAGTTGTAGACCTCCACAGTCCACAGTAGGGCTCAGTGGTGTGGCTCAGCCGGTCAGCTTGACCGGTTACTACTGGGCTTGATCTGGGCCACCTGTCGACTCTGGTCAGGATAAAATAAGCGACCTGGTCCTCTTGGGAATCATGACCAAGGTCGAGAGATTATCCCCTCAGCTGTTCGCTACTAGAATCTAATCTTGAAAAGATCTAAATCTGGATAAAAGTCAAAATCTGGATAATAAGTCTAAATCTGGAAATAAGTCTAAATCTGGATAATAAATCTAAATCTGGTTATGGTCTGAATCTGGTTAAATTCTGAATCGATAAGTCTAGTCCAATTACATGAATCTATCTCTAATGAGAAAAGTATTCACAAAATTTTCAAAATGACAAAAAAAATATTTACATCAAGGAAACTATGAAGTTCAGGTTGATCAGACCTTTCAGGAATCTTCATAAGGGAACAAAATCACTAAATAACTTGTAAGTGTCAAGTGACAAGTATGAAGTATCTAGTGTCAAGTAATATTCCATATTTAATCTCAAATATGCAATAACAAGGGTCAAGTAAGCTTACTTTATAAGGAGAACATTGAATCTCAAACTAGGTTCTGCATGAACCATAAAAATTGTTTGTGCACCAACGCACCAAAAAAATTTGTCTGTGCACCAACGCACCAAAAAACTATCTGTGCACCAACGCACCAAAAAAAAATTTATCTGTGCACCAACGCACCAAAAATTTTACAAAAAAAGTTTTACTCAAAACCAACTGACAGAAGTACTCTGTAGACAAATCTAAGATAATTATGGTCTGAATAAACATTACTATCCAACAGAAACATCTGAATTGGATCTAAAATATTGTTTTAAATCTTTTATATGCCATTCCCCAGCGGGAGAACCATCGATATGATCTAAAGCATATACTAAACGAGATATTCTTTTCCTAACAACATTCAAAACATATTTGGGGGCTAATTTTGCACTAAACTTGCTAGAAGCATCTAAAAGTATCTTATTTCTCCGCCACACCTTTTCTCCTTCTTCAAATATATGATCTCTCTTTCTGAGGTTGTATGATGTCGCATTTCTCTGATAAGCCTTATGTAATCTTTCCTGTACTGTCTTAAAGACATCACCAAGCCCCTTGATATCCTGAACAAAACTATCCCTGTCGTCAGGTAAAAGTTCGATATCTTGGGTTTTAGGAAGATTTCCATAATATTTGCCAGAGATAGGGACATTTCGACCGAAAGTCAAAAATGCTGGAGTATACTGGGTGACCTCATGTGTGGCTGTATTTATTGCCTGTTGAATTTTATAAATTTCCTTATCCCAATCCTTATGTTCATCTACATAACTTCTAATGGCTTGACCTATGGTCTTGTTAGTTCTCTCTACAAAATTGCACTGAGCTGAATAACGAGGGGTGTACCATATCTTTTGAACATTATAAGTGTCAGCTAATTTTTTAAATAGTTTTCCAGCAAATTGCTGTCCATTATCGCAAACTATGAACTGTGGTACCCCAAATACCAAAAATACTTGATTTTCCATAAACTTTATAACGCTAGGTGCTTTAGCATCACGCATAGGACATAATAGTGTGTATTTTGTAAAAAAATCAGAAACTACTAACAAGTAGGTGAAACCTCTAGAAGATCTAGGAAATGGTCCCATGATATCAACAGCAATAGTTTGAAAAGGAAATTTCACTGTACGTTCAGCTCCCATGAGTCCCATACGAGGAGTGTTCGATAATTTTTGTGACTGACACACCCTGCATGTTTTGACATACCTTAAAATGTCACTTCTCATCTTAGGCCAATAGTAGTGTTCTTGTATTCTCGCAAGGGTCTTAAAAAAACCGAAATGACTACAAGTAGACGGATCATGTGAATCTTTTATAACGGAAATTCTCTGTGATTTTGGAACAATAACTTTCCATTCAACTAAATTCGACTTTAATGGTACTCTAGAAGGGACATACTTATAAATTAAATCATTTTCAATCTTGAACTGAGCATATGCATCAGGATTTCGACAAATTTTTCTGCTTAATGAGGCATACCATGTATCAGTTTTTTCAGGTTGTATATCAATCAAACATACTTCAGGCTCGACTTCATGACTGTTAGAAGGAGGTATTTGAGACAGAAAATCTGGAACTACGTTCTGAGCTCCAGGCTTATGAGTAAGATTGAAAGAGTATCGTCTCAACTTGACAGCCCATCTGGCCAAACGACCGGAAGGATCTTTGAGATTGTGTAACCAGAGAAAACTATGGTGATCTGTTGTAACATTAAAAATGGTACCTTCAATATGAGGTCGAAACTTATCAATCAGAAAAATCAAACTTAGTAGTTCTCTCTCTGTTACACTGTAATTTCTTTCTGTCCTGGACAAGGATCTTGAAGCATAAGCTATCACTTTCTCGACACCTTGAACTTCCTGTATCAATACACCTCCTATGCCAACATCACTGGCGTCACATTGAATGGTAAAAGGTAGTGAAAAATCTGGGGGACATAGAATTGGTGCTGACACTAGAGCATTCTAAATGGCGACAAAGGAAGCTTCCGCTTCAGAAGTCCATTCGATAGCCTGTTTTTTACCCTTTCCTTTTAATAATTCACTTATAGGTGCCATTAAAGTTGAAAAGTTATCTATAAATCGCCTATACCAGGAGCATAAACCCATAAAACGTTCAATCTCCGTACTGGTAGTAGGACGTGCATAATTAATCATAACAGAAACCTTCTCAGGGTCTGTTCTAATCCCTTGTCTGTCTATGACAAAACCTAAATATCGAAGGGATGTCTTAAAAAATTCACATTTTTTAATATTGATTGTTAGATTTGCATCTTTCAAAATTCCCTGTACCTCTAATAAAAGTTTCACATGCTCCTCAAATGTAGCTGAAATAATAAGTATATCATCCAAATAAGTAAACAGATTTGGTTCAAATCTGGGGCCGAACAACGCATCACACAGTCTCTGTTGAGTTTGGGCACTATTGCATAAGCCGAAAGGCATGACATTGAAATGATATAAACCTCTACCAGGTATACTAAATGCTGTTTTCTCCTTGGAGGATTCTTCTAGTGGTACTTGCCAAAAAGCTTTCCTCAAATCAATACTTGATATGTATTTAGCATTACGAAGTAAGGTAAGAATTCTATCTATACGAGGCAATTGATAACTGTCATGTTTAGTTACTTCATTCAACTTACGCCCATCAAAACAGAATCTATACTCGCCTGATGATTTCTTAACTAATAGCACTGGGCTATTCCAAGGACTATGTGACGGTTCAACGACACCCAACTTGATCATATCATCTAATTCCTTATTGAGAATATTCAACATATAAGGAGACATTAGATATTGTCTCTGCTTGAAAGGTCTAGCATCGCCAGTATCTATCTCTAACGTTATCTTATTTGTTCTACCTAACCGAGAATCACTACTAATGCCCTCGAACGAGCTGATGACACTTTTCATTCGATCTCTCTGCTTCTGCGTCAGCTGATCATCTAAACATATTTCAGAAATATCATTAAACTGATGAGAGTTGGCAACAATGTCGACAGTTTCACCTGATGAAACTCGACACTTAATGTCCCAACTAAAATCGTGGAAATCTATAGACACACCAAATTTATTGCAAAAATCACTACCTAGTATGAAAGACTGTGAAAGGGAAGGTACTACTAGTGCTGATATTATTTGTATTTCTCCATTTATCTGAATAGGCAAATCTACAACACCTTCAACACTTTGATGTGCACCATCTGCCGTCAATACATGGTTCAGATAAGGGTTTCTGATTATTAAATCAAGATTTTTTATTGTCCTTAAACCTTCCTGACCTATAACTGACATATTGGCACCACTATTTAAAAGTGCAATTATCTCTACATCAAAAAGTTGAATTTTTACATAAGGCCTATTATCAGTACCTTTTTTTACTAATAAAGGAGCAACAAAATTATGGACATTTTCTATCTCATCCTTCTCAATAGTACTATTTAAATTTAGAAAATTGGCTCTAGAAAACTTTGGAGACAGTTGAGAGCCTCTGTCAACAATCTCCTCTTCTAGTTTCCCTTACACTTAGCACAATCCCTCAATACTACGTCAGGTACTCCACATTTAAAACGAAATTTCTTTTTGATACCTGACTTGTAAGCTCGAAAAGTATGATTTGCTAGATTGCATTTCCAGCAAATGACAGGATCTCTACTAGTATTGGCAGAACCAATTGATGATGAAGGAGTAGGGGTGTTATTAGAGGTTGAACTGCTAGCAATGGAACTGACATGACGACTTTTATTCTTCTGAAATTTATTTCCAAAATGTTCACCTCTAGATGAGAGTGATTTATCAGTATTTGAATTTGAAACATAAGCAATTTCAGGATCATCTAGCATTGATATGGACCCATTTTGGGCAGTAGAACTAGGACATAGCAAATCAGATTCTTCTAACCTCTTACATAAAGTACCTAAAACTGAAACTGAATCGATTTCACTCAAAGCCAGCCTACGTCTGTAATCAGACCTTAACCCCATTTAGATATACTTAATTTTCGTGATCTCAGCTGCTCCATGGCTGAGTCGATTGAAAAGTGCCTCCATGCAAGCTATGTAAATGACCACAGGTTCTAAATTACCTTGTTTCCTATTCTTAATCTGTTGCCATACTTCATCCTCAAAATCAGAAACCAAAAAATCCTTTCTAAGTTTCAAAACCAAAGAGTCCCAGTCAGTCACTTGCGATTTAACATATCTATACCAGAAAGTTGCTTTACCAGTGGAAAGATCACTTGCAGATTCAAATAGTTCAATTTTTGAAATGTGCCTTGCTTGTGCAAGTTCATCAACTTGTTCTATGAACGATAAAAGGTTCCTGGAATCAACATCAAATTGAATTCCTAGCTTGTAAACAGGGGTTGATTTCATTGAACTCTGTGAAAAATAATTTTGACTGGTACTTGCTAAAGGTCTCATTAATGGGTTAACAGTTGAATTCATCAAAGGTGCATTGACTGGGTCAGGCTCTGGGTCAGAAACTTTATCATGCAATTCTGCATCTAGTTGTAATGCTGTTGCATAGGCTTCGTTTTTAAATACTGACTTTTCCGCAAAATTTGGGTCATCTGCGCTTAAGGGTAATCTCTGAATCCTGAAAGTTATATGGGATATTCTTGATAGTGCCCTCTTGAAAGTAGAATCAGTAGATGGTCCCTCAAAGTCACTAATTAGAGTTTGGATTGAAGTTGAAGTGCTTTCTATTTCAACTTTCTCTGATGCATAATTAAATGAAAGGTCAATCAAACTAAGTACATTCAGTCCCTGTTGTGATTCTTCAGCAAGCAGACGTCCTAAAATTTTTCTTTTCTCATCCATGCTACGTTCAGAAATAACACCTCTAATCCTCAATTCATAATTGAGTTCTCCTACGAGCAAATGCTTTGCCTTGAATGAATCCATGATTACAAATCTGAGCAAGAACAGAGAGAACAAATGAAAATATAAAAGTATTGACAGTCACAAAAAAAATCAATAAAATTTTACTGAGAATTATCTGTCAAAATTGTTACCAGAAACTATTAATCAGAATTGAAATTTCATTTACTTCTTTATTGGAGAAACTTCAAAATTGCAAATAACTCCCAAATTTGTCAACAGTAGTATACTCACCACTGTGCTCACAAGTGTGACAAAGTCCAATTTTCCTGTGAAAACTTTATTTTCATCTGCGTCCTGTACCTATATATATACCTATTATCAGCTTATCACCAATAGGACCCGATAGAAGTGCTTTCACTCATCTAAGTGCTCAACACTCACAATTTAAGAAGATTAATCAGAAAATTTTGAATTTATTATGAACTGAAATTTTAAACTTGGACGCTATTTATGTGGCCTTCTTTTTTATATTGATTGATATAAACCAAAATTGCATAAAAATATAAGACACATGTGCGAACGGCAGCTCTTCGCCAGAGAACAGATAAGTGGATTCGTTGTGATTGCAGATAGTTAAATTTCAAGTTTAGAGGGCGCCACTCAATTTACAAAACAATTACTGATACTTGGATAATTGAGAAAACCAATTAGTTGGATACTTACAGTATTTTCCAAAATTTAATCCTGAAATAGAAATATGAAAAAATCTTCTTAAATGGCAGTGTCAACACAAGTAGATGAAAAAAACCATATCAAATTTCAGACCTATTTATTAACACCATAATAGACAGGGTTTATGAAGACCAGTGTAGAGACCAAGATGACAGAATATGTAGCATGTGTTATCATGAAATATCTTAAAGTAACATGACCATAAAATATCATAACCATAAATTATCATAACCATAAATTATCATAACCATAAATTATCATAACCATGAAATGACTGTTTCTAGGGGAATTCAAAATTATTGTATAAGTTACCAAAATTTATCAACCTACACCATGACAATTACCACCTTTTTATATGACTAGCGTTTGGGTATAGCAATCATCATATTCCAACTATAAAACGGGATGTATAAATCTCAAAAAATTTGATTAGACAATAATCTGTAAAAAACCTGAAACCGCTGTCACATAGTACTATGGGAGAGCTTCACAAGAGCTTCATACATGTTAAATATGGTTATGATCAAAATGTTGAAATATTAAATTCAGATTCAAAATATGATGGAATAAAAAAACCTGGTCTATTGGAGGGTCCTCTCCAATGATCTAATCACCCCTATCCAAGGTCCACTATGGTGAGTAGGCATGCTCGTGAAGATGAAGACGAAGACAGGCACGAAGACAGGAACAAAAAGAAGTTGATGGACCTCCACAGTCCATAGTAGGGCTCAGTGGTGTGGCTCAGCCGGTCAGCTTGACCGGTTACTACTGGGCTTGATCTGGGCCACCTGTCGACTCTGGTCAGGATAAAATGGGCGACCTGGTCCTCTTGGGAATCATGACCAAGGTCGAGAGATTATCCCGTCAGCTGTTCGCTACTAGAAGCCGAAGGCAGCTAAGCCATACCCTAACACCCTGTTGAAAAATTAACAGGTTGATATAACCTCTTGACAGACACGTGGAGAACAGAAAAAAACTGATATTGAAGGGAAATATTGCTCACCAAGTTGATAGTCATTGCTCTGCATATGACTTACCTTCTGAGAAGGGAGGAAGGACTTAAAGAACTATTAGTTTGGAGTCTTCATACGCTGAAAAAGCCGGCTGCAGGGCTTCCTGGGGACATCAGGTAGTCTCCGAAAAGTGGGAACAAATCCTACACAGGTCCATGGCCAGAATCACTGATGTTTTGAACAATTTCAAAAAATTTCAAATCCCCCGAAGGGTTTCTACGGATTATACCGAGAAAATAAAAAATGCTCAAACTGGCTCAAGTGCACACCATGACGGTCGCTGAGAAAAAGCCTCGAGATAGCTACCGGAAATCTCCTCCTAGAATTCCCTATCTAAACTTTCTTATCTAAAGGAGTGCTTCCTGCCAAAATTCAGCGCCAAATATGAAATCCTATTATTTCATTGGTCAGAAGAAAAACACCAGAATTACTAGGTCCAAACTTACAGAAGAAGTACCGAAGAAAGAAAAGAAAAAGAAGAGTCTTCTTTTTCTTCGGTAGTACTATGTCACAACATTGTAAGATCGTGCTCAAGTCCTACTCACAGAAGATGAGTGACATACTGGACAATGACGTTTGGATGACAATATTATAACCCTGAAATAAATTCCAGAAAATAAAGAAAATACTTCTTCCAAGACCGAAAATACCATTTCTATAACAATCAGTAGCCAGTGAAATCCGCTTTATTACAGAATAAAATCTACATTTGCAATATCAGGATGAAATTATGATTGACATACCAATCAATAAAAATAAAAATGTTTTTTAATGACAACTGCAACTCTGATTCTACCAATTCTTATTCACAATCAACTTATACAGAGTGCATAACTAAACCTTGATATATTACATTTTCTCCCTTCTTGGAATGAACTCACTATAAATAGAATATAATTTCAAAACGATTCATCTCTAAACCGAACAGGTCTCAAAATCTTACGTCTAGGTCTTGAAGTAGAACCCGACAATACCGTTGCTGAATGTTCACCCTCTGTATTTGGAACATTTTTATCAACAGTTGATTCAGACGAATTTTCATACTCATCCATGAATTCATCATGATTGCTGTCTAATGATGTACATGGTGTTGAAATTGGAAAAGTTA
This sequence comes from Phaedon cochleariae, assembly GCA_918026855.4. NCBI lineage: Eukaryota > Metazoa > Arthropoda > Insecta > Coleoptera > Chrysomelidae > Phaedon > Phaedon cochleariae. Next base: position 32,436,592 of record OU896711.1, on the reverse strand, counting down.
TTGCAGGACCTTTAGGAGTATCATTCTGCTTTGGTGGGACCAATTTGTTTTCGAAAACCATTTCATTTGATGAATAATCATGATGTTTCCTTTCTGATATTTTTTTTATTTGATCTATATGCCTTCTCCATACCTTCCCATCAGATAACTCACAAAGAAAATTCTTTTTACCTAAAACCTTAACTATCACTGCTTCTACCCAATCCTGGTTATTAACTACTCTATAATCTTTAACCATTATTCTCTCCCCTAATTTAAGTTCTTCACGCTCCTTCCTATGTGTATAATCTGATTGTTTCTGAACATTATTTCGTACAATATTAGTCGTAGATGGTTTGATAAAATCAAAAAGAGTTCTTACTTTTCTCCCCAACATAAGGAAGGAAGGCGATTCATTGGTGGTACAGTGATTCGCATTTCGATAATATAACAAATATCGACAAACCAAAATATCTGTTGATGTGTTTTTATTTTTTATATCGAGCAAAGCTTTAAAACCACGTTTAAATGATTTCACGGCATTTTCAGCTGCTCCGTTAGTAGCTGGATGGTAAGGTGAAGATGTCGTGTGCTTGATACCATTTCTCAAAGTAAAATCTTTAAACTCTGCAGAAACAAGTTGTGGACCATTATCTGACACAATTTGTTCTGGAATACCCCAGCGGGTGAAAGTTTCTCTCAGCCTTGCAATAGTTTCAGAAGTTGTAATTTTGTTCATTTTGAAAATTTCAGGCCACTTACTATAAGCATCTAAAATAATCAAATAATGATAATTCTTGATTGGTCCTAAAAAATCTATATGAATACGCTGCCACGGTCTTTCTGGTCTGTTCCACGGAATCGGCACCGATTTATTAGGATCACTAGATGTTCTCAAACATGGTTGACAAGATAGTGCAATACTTTCAATTTCTTTATCTAATTTGGGCCAATAAAAATATGAGCGTGCTACAGATTTCATCTTGGTAATTCCCAAATGACTAGAATGAAGTTCATCCAGTAGCTGCTCTTGTAATCTAGTAGGAATTATCACCCTATATCCCCACATAAGACAACCTTGCTCACATGTTATCTCACATTTCCTACGAAAAAACGGTAAAATTTCCTCATTAGTAATTCCCTCTGGCCATCCTTTCATTACAAAATCTAAAACCCTTGACAAAATAGGATCTCTTCTTGTCTCACTACTAACTTTTTTGTAATCAATAGGTAATGCCTCAGATATAACTTAATTCAAATAAGTGGAAGATAAATTATAATCTTCAGATATATAATTAACTTCGAGAGCATGTCGAGATAACATATCAGCCACTTTATTATCAGATCCCCTTATATACTGAATTTTGTACGAAAAACCACTAAGAAATAAGGCCCATCTTTGGAGTCTGCTCGCAGCCATCTGCGGAATCCCCTTATTTTCTCCAAAAATTGAAATTAATGGTCGATGATCACTCAGTATCGTGAATACATGTCCCATAAGATAATGATATAACTTTCTAACACTCCAATAAATAGCTAAAGCTTCTTTATCTAACACAGAATAATTCTTTTCTGCCGGCATAAGTGTTCGTGATATAAAAGCAACCGGTCTCAACTCACCACTAGACATTCTATGAGCTAAACACCCGGCTATACCATCTTGACAAGCATCAGTTGACAAAACTATAGGTAGAGTTGGATTGAAATGGATAAGAATTTTATCAGAAGAAATCTCTTTTTTTATTTCTGAAAAAGCTTTATCACAATCTAAACTCCAAACAAATTTTACATTTTTCTGTAAGAGGTTATAAATAGGTCTCATCATTATTGATAATCTTGGAACGAATTTTGAATAATAATTAACTAACCCAGCAAAACTTTTAACCTGAGTTACATCACGAGGCTGGGGAGCATCAAGAATTGCCTTTACTTTATCTGAATTCTTCATCAAACCCTTTTTTGAGATTGTATGACCCAAATAAGTGATCTCCTTTTCAAAAAAAGCACATTTGGATAGTTTAATTTTTAATCCTGCCTCCCTAAGCCTGGAAAAAACTTGTCTAATATTGAATTCATGTTCTTCTCTAGTTTTTCCTGTTATTATAATATCGTCCAAAAAGTTTGCCACCCCATTTAATCCCTTGAATAATTGTTCTAAGGTCCTCTGGAATAAAGCAGGCGCTACACTAATACCATAAGGAACTCTATTTAGTCGGAATATACCTTTATGCGTTGACCAACACAAAATCATACCCGAATCTTCATCTAATTGCAATTGATTGTAAGCATTACTCAAGTCAATTTTTGAAAAACTTTCCCCACCATTTAATTGAGAAAAAATTTCATCAATTTTTGGAATTGGATACTTCACATCTACCAAAAATCTATTGACTGTCACTTTAAAATCACCTGCCAATTTAAGACTACCATCATCCTTCAGAACTGGTACCAGCGGCGTTCCCCATTCACTAGTCTCCACCTGTGAAATAATGCCAGTTTTTTCCAGCCTATCTAATTCATTTTCTACCTTGAGTTTGAATGCTATAGGTATAGATCGGGGTTTTAGAAAAACTGGCTTTGCATTTTCCTTCAACTGCAAATTAAATTTTTTGAATTTATAGCAACCAAGTTCGCCATTCATTAATTCCGAAAATTCTTGAATCAATCCATCAACATTATTACTCTGTATATTCAGAATATCTGCAGTTAAGCGAAAATTAAATTTTTCTAAAAAATCTCTACCCAAAATATTTTGATTAGCATTCTCATTTTTTACAACATGTAAAATGAAATCTTTACATAACTTCCTGTTATATTCTAAATTAACCTCAATAAATCCCAAAGGTTTTATTCGAGATCCTGAAAAACTTCGTAATATTATACTAGTTTCTAGTAATCTACACTCCGATAGATATCTGTAATAAATTGTATCAGAAATGACTGATAAACCTGAGCCTGAATCAATCTGCATACTCACTATGTTATTGTTGAGAAAAATATTCAAATACAGAGGTTTGTCATTAAGAAAATGGATATTATTGATTTCAACTGCATCATCGTGTTCTACTTCAATTACATTTTGATTTGTACTCATATTTTTGGAACATACTTTCGAAAGATGTCCAATTTTTTTACAAATATTACAAACATAATTTACATATTTACACTTTTGCTGCCCTGTATGGAAATGCCCACAGCACTTACATTTCCATTTACCTGATGAAACCTTCCACCTTTCATTCTGACTGTTTGAAGCCTCTGGTACTTGCCTTCTTTGCTCTTGCTTACCCTTCCAATTCTTCAGTAAGTAAACATCTGATTTGTTCTCTGCTAAGTTCGATGCTTCTTTAGTGAGTGCTATCTCCAATAATTTGTCCAATGGAACCTCGACTTTTTCTTCACATAAACGATCTCTAATCTTGCCTTTCCGCATCATGCATACGAATTTGTCTCTCAAAATGCTGTTCAACTGCTGGCCAAACTCGCAATTTGTTGCCAAACTATGGATCTTAGCATACCATTTACTAATTGATTCACATTCTTCATGTTTCGCTTCGTAAAATTCAATCCTTTCACGGAAAACACATGTTACTGGAGAAAAGTGAGTCCTTAGTAACATACAAAGTTCATCATACGATCTTTCCTTTGGCAATTTGGGAGTACATAAATCTCGTAGTACCTTGTATGTATCCGCTCCAACCAAACTAAGAAGTGCTGATACTCTGCGATCGTTGATGGAATCTCTTTCATTGAAATTGATATTATTCACAATGAAAAATTGCTCTAGTTGCTCCTGATACAATACCCAGTTATAAAGTTTTGGATCAAACGACTGAATTGCTCCAATTAATGCCATATCTTTGTTCACCCTTCGATTTGCTAGCTTCTTTGAATCCTCGTCGCCATTATAACAATCAGTAGCCAGTGAAATCCGCTTTATTACAGAATAAAATCTACATTTGCAATATCAGGATGAAATTATGATTGACATACCAATCAATAAAAATAAAAATGTTTTTTAATGACAACTGCAACTCTGATTCTACCAATTCTTATTCACAATCAACTTATACAGAGTGCATAACTAAACCTTGATATATTACAATTTCAGATCGAAAAATCACCTTGAATAATCCCTGAAATAAACCAGCGACATGGGCTTTGTCACACCTGCGAACACACTGGTAAGTCTTTTGTTTACTCTCGGAAGGGACAACAACATTGAACTATTTCTTCGAATTCTAGGCCTCTAGGATCAGAACGCCAGAAATCGAAGACTCCTGCAGCTTATATCATCACCTCCCATCGGCACATAGAAATTGAGAAGACATTACTAATCATGACTGTTATTATTTCTATGCTGTTATTCGAAACTGTGTGATAAAGTGGTTCATTAAAAGTTACATTCAAGTACTTCAGGATTATTTACCAAGTATCAGACTGAATGTTCTCTGTAAGTATGACTTCTTGTCTAGACCTGAAAGGTTAATATTTACAAAATGGTAATGTATGAGACAAAAAAATGAGAATGATTCTTTGCAACTCTAAATGTTGCACTAAAGCAAATTCGTTTGAATTTTCCTGCAAACGATACTAAATGCAGAATTCTGAGAAATTTCTTATAGGTTTCTATTCGATTCACCTAGTAACCTAGTGATTTAAATCATTTTGCTAGTGAGCTATCTACTTTGAAATCGAAATGAAAATGGATTGCCAGTTTTTTAATTGAAAGTTATTCAAATCAATAAGCGCATGAATTGAAATAATGGTAAAAACTTAATTCATGTCATGTTAAAAAACCAACGTGCCTTCTCGTTGAAAAATTTCATTAAAAAAATAACCTATCTGATAAATATATAATCGGAATCATTACCATGTTATTTCATGCTTACATATTGATCATTTTTGACATTCCAGGTCCAATCCGTGAGATTTAAAAGGATATTCATCTGACAACTCATCATTGGCAGCTTGAATAAACTGATGAAACGTCCGAGAATTGGTACTTTCATGTACTTTGAGCAATATTTTGACTCAAGGGCCCTTGAGATTATTTTTTGTTTAATATGGAATATTATCAGAACTTCATTCGATTTATTTATTTATCTTTGGTGTAACCGGTTACAAAAATACATTGGCGTTTATTCAATTTGAAAAATCTGCATTTCCTTATTTCAGTTATTTCGATAAATTCAAGCTATTTTTACCTAATGATAATAACATTGAGAACTATTTCGTGATATTTTTCCACTCAAACATTATTGAATTGATTGAAAATACTTTCAAATACCGCATGCTCATTCCTCCAATTTTGTTAGAACTTGACCGTACATTTCTTTGTCTAACAACTCGCAAATATTTTCCATTTTTGGAAAGATCATCCCCGGGGGTAAATATCATTATATTTATCTTCATAATTCATAAATATACATAATCATCATGTACGAGCTCATTACTTCACATAAAATCATCATTTCATATCCTATCAATTCGAGGACAAAATATCTTCAGTAAGGTTAATCCTTCATGCCTTAGTGTCGTGGCACATCTTCCAGGATTCCCTCCTATTTACTGTTATAGTGCATAATTCCAACTATAACATTTCGTACTTTTTAGAATATCAACCAAACAGCTACTTCTCTGGATGTGGTTTGGCTAGGACCACGAGATATGCTGAATAGGGTGATGATTATTCTGTACGGGAACGGTTTCCACTTGAAACCAAGTAACAATCTCTTCATTGAGAGTTTACATACACATCTTTATTCTTGAGCTCAATTAATTCATTTCATATCATATTTCCATAACATAATAATATTATATTTGCGTATAATTCATTTCAGGAGGAATGACAAAAAATGGTAAACGATACCAACGTTTAAGAGTATTTTCAATATTTGATAGGTCATATATATACTGACTAAGATATTTTGAATCGAAACATTCTCAACTATTACTTGAATAATAAATCATTTGCATTCGCACCAATATTGGAATTTATTATACTTAATATCGAGCATGTTGATGATTTGGAATTATTGTTTTCATTTCGTATTGTTATTATACTATAGACACGTTGTGAATGACTTATTATATTTTTAATTCATATAGGTGTTCATGGCATTGGCATTGCATTTCTTGAATGATTTTATAAACTATAAAAAATTATTTGGAAATATCTTGATTTGAGGAGAAAAAACTGACAAGAATAATTCATAGGAAGAACTTCTTCCTAAATTCAAATGAAAAATAACGAGTAGAGAAAAAAAGTTACAAAGTTCAGAGATAAGCTCCAAACTTTGTGAGTCTGGTCCGGTGCTTTATATCATGTCTTTGAATGGAAATGGAATGATTGTTATTCAACTTTTTGAGCTTAATGGTATTTAAAATATTGAAAAAATTTTGGATTTCTAATTTAAATGACTTTCTTACTTTGTTATTACCCATAATTCATGCTGCTATACTTAATCACTTTCAAATAACCCTTTCTACTAGTGCCTTTGTATGAAATATAAAATTGACATAAATCGATGAATGCAAAAAAAAAATTGATGAGTCCATTATGAGGAATGAGGCTCAAGGAAAGAAGCTTAGGCGCCTCCACCATGTCACAACATAATGGTGGGCGAGAGGTATTATTCTAATAGGCACTAATAGTTTAGGGGTAACTGAGAGTACTAGACTATATTCAAAGATAACAATATGTATTGAAGCATGAAACATTATGGGTAGCAATGACAAATATGAATAAACAACAATGAATATAAAGACTGAATAACAACTTACATTATAACGACCATTACGACGAGCTCTTGTCAAGTCAAGATAGTAGCCCCAGACCAGACTAACTTCGGAACCCTCACATCCAATATTTATATACATCATTTTATTAGAAATGCACGTTTCTCATGACAGTTCCTTGGTCAGTTTTAATAATTCAATGTCAACGGATGATTTGATTCACTTCATGTTTATAAAACCCTCATGGTTCGAAATTACTGATATACCGTATGTTCTACTCGTGACAATATTAACAATTACCGGCAGTATAACCAAAGTAATAAAGAGGCTTCCACTGCCCTGGTTATACAAGCTACAAAATAATTCAGATGAATACACATTTCCATTGAGGAAAGGTTTCATAGTTGACTCGTGACAATATTAACAATTACCGGCAGTATAACCAAAGTAATAAAGAGGCTTCCACTGCCCTGGTTATACAAGCTACAAAATAATTCAGATGAATACACATTTCCATTGAGGAAAGGTTTCATAGTTGGAATTGACTGTTATCCTATAGACGTTTCAGTAACGGTCGGTAATAATACGATTGAAATTAGCGAACTGATTGGACAGAAATTAAGGTTCAACATTGAAATTCCAATCAAAATATAGAGTATCAGATGAAAATCTTCATATCCAGTTAGTGATTCAGACCCCTATCATCAAGTATGTCTAACACCAAGAAAGAAGTAGTTGAGGAGCTACATAAACCAGCAAGAAGGAGATTCCGGAGGAGGAGAGTAGTTATCAAAGGATTGAATGATTTGTGGGAAGCTGATCTTGTCGAAATGCAACCATATGCTGAATTCAACAAAGGAAACAAGTACATTTTGGTTGTAATAAATGCTTTTTCGAAATTTGTGTGGTGTGAACCTGTGAAAAGCAAATCGGCTGACAATGTCACAGTTGCGATGAGAAAAATTCTATCCTCAGTGAAATCTCCACCGAAAAATCTTCATACTGATAGAGGCCGCGAGTTCTATAATAAATTGTTCTCTGAACTGATGATAAAATACAAAATTAACCATTATAGCACTTTTTCAAGTATGAAGGCTAGCATTGTAGAACGTGTGAACAGAACTTTGGAAACCATAATGTGGAAAGAATTCAGTATACAGGGTAACTACAAATGGATTGACATACTAAAAGATGTAGTTTCTACATATAATAATACCAAACATTCTACGACGGGATTGAAACCAAAAGAAGTGAGAAAGAAAAATGAAAAATTGCTCCTTGATACTGTTTATAGTCACTTGAAAATAACGAATCCCAATCCTGAGTTTGGAGTGAATGATCACGTACGAATAAGTAAATTTCGAGAAGCTTTTTCCAAAGGCTATACACCGAATTGGTCGAATGAGATTTTTAAAATCAGAAAAATTCGTACAACTGATCCAACAACATACCTGTTGGAAGATGCCATGGGGAATCCAATTCAAGGTGTTTTTTATGAACAAGAATTACAAAAAGTCAAGTATCCTGATGTATATTTGGTAGAGAAAGTTCTGAGAACGAAAGGGAATGAAATTTACGTAAAATGGCTTGGACTCGATAAATCCCACAACTCTTGGATCGCAAAAAATAGTCTTGTTTAGAGAACCACTTCCCCTCTCTGAAAAACCCCTCCACTTCGGTCTTGAATATGTATTCGCTTGCAGGTGTGAGTCTTCAGTCAGTTGAGAAAATGAATCCGATGTCAGATGAGTCGAGTGGTTATGGTAGTGATTGTTGGAGTGATATGGACGAGCTATACCGCAAGAACATCGAGAACGAGGGACCCTACATTGCTGAATCTACCTTCAACATCCAGGACAGCCTATTTTCAGTCTGTTGCGGCCTGAGCGTTGCGAGATGCTTCGAACCTGCAGTTAAGTTGAAGAACAATACCAGTAAATCGGAAATCTCCTTCAACGTGATAGAATGGGCAAATTTGACTCACATTTTACGAAATTTGCTGACTGAATATTTCGAAAAGAGTGATGAAACTGTTGTTGTTCCACAAATGTGTAGTGATGAGGAAGTGAAAGCACCGCACAATTTATGGGCATCAAAATATCGAAACTTGAAACTACAAACTCTGCCATATATCTGAAAGAAGATGTTATTCGGAAAGTTCTTGAACTTGACTCTATCATCATCGATCACAAAATCAACATGCTCACGAATTTGTCATTTTCGAATTTTTATTACAATGTTATTGAAATTACCAGGAAATTTATATTGCAAGTAAACTCTGAAATGCAGAATGAATTGATAATAATTGCATTTTGTGATATTCTGAACAATAGTTTCGAGAGTTATTGTATGCGAGAGTGCTTATTGTATTATAGAGATATAATCATGGAGGATATAAATGAAAAATAATTGAATATAAGTGGTTTTTATTTAATTTTCATATACACTGTATGTTTAACAATATCAAGTGAATATAATACTATAGTTTCCCTAAGGTGAAGTATCAGTATTTTTTATTTGATAAATATTCATCTACACTGTAAGTTTGACAATATCAATCTATAATAATACTATAGTGTCCCCAAGGTAAAGTATCATGGGAATTCCTATTTAAATATCTTTTGTCATCATGTGGACTCAGGGCAATTTTGTTTTGTTCAACTGAAAAAAACTTGATGGGCACGTGATTGTATATACTGTTGCGAGCGGTCAGGCTGGGAAAGGGGTGGTCGTAAGTTGTAGAGCAAAACACTGGATACTTATCGACTAGATTTAATCAATGGTGATTTCATTGGCGGAATTAGTACATTGGTTGAGTTGACAAAAGGTAAAGTTTAGAATGAATATCTAACTGCAACTGCCTGCGCGTGGCTTCGTAAAGTTTATTTGAAGATCATTCAAGTCACGTGACAGTCATAGTGCATCACGCCATCAATAGACAAAAAGAGAAATATATAAAATAAAGATAGAAACAAATAGCAACATGGTTTCCTGCAACAGGTCGTTGTTACATTAAAACTGTAAAATAAGCAAATGTTGCAATAGTGTAGACAATGTTAAATAGAACAACTGAGTTATAATATTATAATATCCATATACAAGGCGAATATAATATAATGGGTGAAACAGCATAGCAGTTCACAACACCTTCCCCCTTAAAAAAAAATTGTAACTTCCAAAAAAGTTGCAATTTTATTTCACTTGACATGTTTTTACTTTTTATTTTGTTACACTTCGTTCATGACGTTACGAAAATACTGCAGAAAACAGAGCTATGCATTATTGTTTACCTACTTTTCACTCTCTTTTTCATTGGTTCATAATTGAATTCATCTGTGATGTTTACTGCTGGCTATCGATTGGTATTTCTCTGTTCGTTGTTATTGATTCTAACTCAATTTTTGCTGTAAATAAGGAATTATATTGTGATTTTTAGCCTACTAGTTATCGTTATTGCATACCTCTTGGTCAGAATGTTTTGTTTACAAATTTTGGTAGGTAGGTAGTTGGTTCCTGGAATTGTCACACATGACTGATTCAGTCCACAGGTATTTCGCCAAATTTCATCTTGAATTTCGAGTATCATTCTTGTAATTATTGTTGCCGTTATATTTCCAAATAAATATCATTGTTATGTAATTATTGTAATTATTGAAAATGTCACTGTCAGCTTGATGACGTTTAGTCTCTATTGACGGTAATGACACTAATGACGGATGACCACTATTTGCGAACCTCTGCATGCATCTTCTCGAATTTTCAACATTGTCATCATGGAACATTGACCCATAGTTCCCTTGCTATCATCACGAATACGGGCTCTAACGGCTCACAATCAGCACCATATCTCGTTATGATGATTTGGCACTCTGTATCTTCGCCATTATGTACCTGTTTGTTGATTTGGCACTAATTCCTTGTAAGTATGGGCGTTATGGGTTATGTTACATGGTGATAAAGGGTCATCGCACGGGAAGAAGATGATGACGTATTTCGCCCCACTATTCAGGTCTACAATGATCCTCAGTTGCGCATGACCGCGTTTGAATATTTGAAGTTTCAAATCCAAACAATAATAACTGGCAATAATATATTCTGACTTGAAATAAATGGTGATTTAATGATATTCCTTCTTTTCTGATGGTCTCGACACCTCTCTTGATATTATCGACATAGTTTTCACTACCATGGTGAGGTAGAAATGCCATGTACAGGGTGTTCGCGGGGATATCTCCCGCCTATAATTTTATATCGTCCGGTGATTGATGTGTGTGGGAGTATAGGGGAAGATACACAAAAAAGGGTGATCTTCCGGTGAGATGTGGCAAGGACAGCCCCTTCGATCTTCATAGGCACCATTTTGTCTGCAGCAGTCTACCAGCCTGGTCACAAAAAGTAAGCCGTGAGATCTGTTTCTTGAATAATTTCGAATTTGTCTAACATTCGATTTTCCATAACTTAGTGTTGGGATTAATTAGGAAAAGATCTCAAATTTGGGATATCCATTATCATCGCTGGGATGATGGGATTCCTGTTGCCTCTATAGAGGGATTCTTCGTGGCTGAAATCCACGTGGCCGAGCCGACCTACATCACCACTTCTGGAACCCACACAACATCCAAGGTACTATATATTCTTTTAATCATCAGCTGCTATTTTCTTGTCATTCCTTGTGTTGGTAAAATAACGCACGATTGTCGTCATTCCATCTAGGGTTCCTTTTATCGGGCTAAAGCCTTCTCTCCAGACGGTTATTGTCACACTCAAGATTTGGCCCCCTTCAGCTCCCTGGGACTGCTGTACTGGAGTCTGCGCTGGTGCGGTAGCTCTGTTTTCGCCTGCTTTGGGAGCCTTTTGATTTGTGGCTGAAAGGCGACATACAGGAGACACCACCTGACTCTGCTGACTTCACCTGATCCCCCTGTACATCAGAGCCAGATGATACACATCAGGACCTGCTCATAAGTTGGTGAGTTCGTTCCATGCACCACCAGGGATAGTATTTTACTTGGGATAAACTACCACCAACCATAATTCATCAGTTTTAAATTTCATTCAACATAATATAATTGCAACATGTCATTGATTTAATAGACACTCAGTATAGCTACAAAATATACCCCTGTAAACCAAAAGTGCACTGCGGTAAAATAGGCCTTATTATTCCTTTTGTCTCATTGATACTGATTTACTGAGTTATTTTGTTGATTAAAACAGGTTGACTGCCATGTCCACCCGATCGGGTGGACATAGTATCTTACCACTGGTGCCAAGAAAAAAAAAAGTGAACTTTTCCTCACTGCCAGAGCAATAACTTTCTTATTTGTTATTGTATAAAAATTTCATAAATACCTTCGGGTTTGTACGGCTGAAAGCAATATAATAAAACAATAAAAGTTGGGTACTCAATTTGGTGGACACCATGCATTTTAATATTTTACAAATGTAGTGTCTGCCCAAGTGGGTACCCAGATTTATTTTAGAAATACGTAAAAAATAACTTTTATTTTTTACTGAACATTTCCAAAAGAGTCAGTTTTGTTTCAGATGGTTGACAAATGTTTTCAAGAGGCTCTAAAATTGAAGTAAATCTATTTACTAGGGTTGTGCACATTTTCAAAACAATCAAAACATAAAAAAGGCTTATCTTCGCATGTGTTACAAAAAGTATTAACTTTTTTTGCTTTACTTTTGGCTTCGTTTCTTCCTAGGGTGGCCGAAAGCTTCTGGTAACAGTATTTGCAGTTTTTTCTTGGGGCTCTAAAATAAACAAAATTTTGTAAAAAATTGATGGAATCAGCAAAATGAAAACTACCTTTTAGTTTTACCGCATTGGGCTACCTCGGTCTTTTGTAAGTAATGATTTGTGGCTTTTGCTAGTCTTGGTGTTGATGCTCTTTCTTCTTCCGGGATATCCAATAGAAAATAAGCAATTTTCATTCTAAATTCATCCAATTTCATTTTTCTCTGTTCCTTTTGTAGAGAGGCACGGATGAGGTAACCATTCACAACAGATGTTCCAAATAGTAGGTCATCAGCTACTTTGTGATACCATCTAATTGATTTTCGAATAGCAGAGTGATAAGAAGAAAGCTGATCAGATATATCAATGCCGCTCTTCATTGAATTATACTGAATAATCATTTCTGGCTTTATCACATCTTCATCCTTTCTGTTTTTTTTCCCTGTTGGTACCATATTAGCCAAATATTTTGAAGACACGCAATAAACATCCCGTTTGTCTTTCCATTTTAGGACTGTTATCCCCTTGTTACTTTCAAGGGACTTGCATTCCCCACGTTTCAACTTAGCATTCACAACCTCTTTGGGAAATCCTTTTCGGTTTTTGCGGTAAGTTCCTACAAAATATGTCTTTTGATCAATCAACTCATTTATAAGAGGTACACTCGTATAAAAATTGTCAGTGCATAAAATCCTTCCATGGCCCAGATATGTGCTCATTAGGTTCATAACAACATTTGTGGCAAGGCTTCCATGATTGATATCCTGCTCATTTTTTTTCCAGCATATGGTATGATCTTGTAAGTATATCCAACTTGATCACAAAGTTTAAATAATTTTATACCGTACTTATGTGATTTACCAGGAATATATTGCTTGAAATTTAGCCTGCCAGTAAACGGTACCATTGATTCATCAATTACTAAATTTCGATCGGGTATTTTAACTTTCTGAAATTTTGTTTGTACAAGATCAAGCAGTGGCCGTATTTTACAAAGTCTGTCACCTTCGACATCTTCACCAAAGTGCCAAAATCGTAATATTAATTGAAAACGGTTTCTGGTCATGAACGAGGACATCTCATTTTTATACAGTTTCTTATCAGACCAGTAAGATTCCAGTGATGGCATATGCACCAGACCCATCCATATTCTAAGTCCCATAAAAGTTTTCATTTCCTTCACGCTTGTTTCTCTCCATTTTCTATATCTACTACTTCTTCTTACAGTATTATTTTCCAAATATTTTTTTGCATTTTTATTTGTTTCTCTTACGATAAACTCAATTATTTCATCTGATATAAAAAGTTGGTAATAGTCATTGGGTTTTGCATTTTTCGGATCAAATGGAACAATTTTTTTTTCCTCGATCTGTGGAAGGAAAATCAGGTTGTGCATTTTTGCAGTCACTCCACACTGTATCTTCATTTATACTATCGTTCACATTATTATCATTCGTGTCACTATCTCCAGAAAAATCACTTTCATTTCCATCACTATTATTATTTTCACTAGATACTTCTTGATTGTATTCACTGAAATGATCGGATTCATCACTTGCTATGTACTCACTCCCAGAATCCTGGAATGGCTCTTCATCCGAACTTTCTCCGATTGCCAATGCCAAATCTTCTAGTTCTTCTCGACTCAAAACTTTTTTTGGATTATCACAATCTAAAATACTTACTCGACGCCTTTTAGCATCCATTTTATTTTACTTCTCAAATAAAAACCTACGTGAACCAAACAAAATTAAGTGTCGACCCTTTTGGGTGGACAAAAATGACTCAAATCAGCTGATTTTCAGAAACTAATTTTGACCGATTACAGGGTTCTGTATCTGCGAAACATAACTGACTTTTGTATGAAGACCTCATTTAACAATGGGAACCATATTTCAGCCCCCCATACAATAGATGACGCTAGTATGAATAAATAACTGAACCGGTTATTGTACACCCATTTGGATGGACACAAACAAAATTAGAAGTTTTAATGTCCATCCAGTTGGGTGGACAGAATCGCTATTTCGAGAATTCGAAAAATTGACCTGGCGGTCAACCTGTTAATCATTTTACTCTTTCACGAACCACTCGATGCAGTCGATACCACGGTAACTTTTGTAGAACGATAAACTCTCATCAAAAGTACACTTCACATAATAACCCACACTGAACGTTTCATGTTTTTGATATCGAGATGTTTTTATGATTTTTCTTCTGCATTGTTCATCTTGTAGTGAAATGAGTTGTAATTCAAAATCACTGTAAACGACGAAACGAACTTTTTCTTTGTGACGAAAATTTTTGAACTCCAAAAACTTTTCCTCGGGAAATTCTATTTTTGATTTTTTTATTTTTGAACAATATATATCATGAGCATTCAATTTTTCTTGGGAACTGAAGTAATTCAAACATGTATCGCAAATGATTTTTTTACCATTTCTCTTCCCAATTTGCTTAGAAACTAATCGTGATAGGTTCTTTATCCAGCAAAAATGATACTCAACAGAATCCTCATCTTCGTTGATATGATCAAGTAATGACATTTCCATGTCACCTTCTGAATCTTCATCATTGAAATATTCTTTTTGAATCATCAGAAGGTTGACATGCCTATTCGAAATATTATTCTTAGTGGTTCTCACAGGTACAGTTGAAAAATTTCCAAATCGATCGGTTTCTAAAATGAATACATTGATTGATAGATTGTTGAGAATATCAAATTCATTGATCTTATTCAGTCTCATTGGCATGTTTATTCCAGTCATATCCAAAACCTCACTGAAATGAGGGTATGAATGAGTTCTTTCAGCATTTCTTTCTGCAGGATATAAACAAGACGTCACTGCCCAAGCGAAGCAAGCTTCATCTGAATTTTTGATGTTAATACAAGCACGTTTGCGAATTATTTGGTCAGGAAGTTTGATATAAGAAGAACCTCCATGCCCCATTTCTACCTTATTGAAATTAACTTCCAAATTGATTATTTTATGCAGAGTCCATCCACTGTCTCGCTCTTGGAACTCATCCAATTTATTTAAAATGACATCCGTTACATTTTCTTCATACCATCGCTTCAAATCAACTTCAGAATCAATGATGAAGTTCTTAGTGTTCAGATATTTGAAATCGAATATAATTTCGTAATTTTTATTATTTTTCAAGAATTCTCCACAAAAACATGTGTTCATTTTCATGAAATGAAATTTTTTCAGCATTCTTTGTATTCTCGATTTGAATAGAGAGAATGAATCATCCAAAAATTGTCTAACATCGATATGTTTCAAATTTATGATAACTCCAGACCGTATTCGTCTATTGAAAGCCGACTGAATATCTTCCCATCTGATTCTCTCATTTCGTCTACGATTATTTGTGACACCACGACCGACAAATATCAATTTTTTGAATCGTTTCAAATGTCCAATGTTGTTTTGTAGTTTCCTCAAAGAAGATACATTCATGTCACCATCTCGAACAGCTTTATTGAATAGTCTCAAATTTTTATTGTATAGTTTGAACCATCTTTTTCTGACAGGTATGCTAGTACTATCCGAAATTTCCTTTAGAGCTCTGAGGAATAATTTGATAATCTCATCGCTATGCTTCGCAATATCACAATGTTCCATGATACTTCACCTTTCGACAATACACTAACAATGATACTAAAAAGGGTCGATATTGTATTAAATATATCTTTCACAAATTTGATTTTTTACTTTTTTTTTTCTTGGGCTCTGGACTACCTCGCAAAGTTTCTCTACAATACAAATCTTTACTACTACCAATCTTATCATAAGGATTACTTTTCCTGATAGTAAACTCTCATGAACATCATAACAACCCTAAAGACTTCCATATTTTTCAACCCTTTGCTTATGATATGAAATTTGATCGAATTATTTATCAGTTGAAATGATAAATGTTTGACTGCTCACAACTTTGTTGTTATTGAATATTTTCCAGCCAAATTCATTCAGTAGCATAAGCAAAGGTAGTAGATCCTGTTCCTGTGCCCATTTAGGGTGTAATATTATTTTTTCCGCGTTTTGTGTTGGAGGTGCACATGGTGCTTTTCAAGGACAGATTTAGTGGCCATGGCCAGGAGCCATGACAAGGTGGGAGTTTTGACCAATGAGATTCCAGATTTACTTGTCCTTGTGTCAAGGCCAAAGTAGTGCATAAATACTGAAGACAGCCAAGGATTCATCACTCTCTAAGCTCTTCTCTACAAGTCTACACTACCTGATCTCCGTTGCTCTTCAAGCTCCTGATTCTCAAGCTGATCTTTTAGTGCTCTCATAGTTCATTCAAAACCAGTGTGAAGTAGTATTGTATAGTGATTTCCGGTTACACATGTAAGTTTATATATTTTTCACCAGTGTTATTCATCCTGTTCATAGATCCATTTCATTCCTGTTGTTTTGCATACCGATACTCACCCGACCTGTGTAAAGAATCCAGAACTCTAAATTGAATAAACGGATTTTGTGATTGCATATTTCATATTTCCTTCTCTGTTGTCATTGTTTTCAGTTCCCAATAGTTCAATAATTTATTTAGTGATTTTCAATATTTTCATTTGTCAAATTTCTGATTATTATTATTGACTGACGGCTGACGGCGACGGCTGACACTGACAAGCCAGTGGTCAACTCTTCTTCTTCTTTTGCTTGAGAAATCCAGTCCTGTGCATTGGTGTCTCTGTGCTTTGTGTCCCGTCAGGAGGTGTTCTATGTTTCATGAACTATTGACATTAATGGAAAAATATAATTAATTAACCTCACTAAAAATCCGATATTGGAAAATTAGAAAACCGAAGGGAAAAAAAAGACAAATAGGAATTGAATCTGTTTGAGTCGTTTGGAACTGTGTTTCCGATTCTCCAGGTAGAAATAATGAAATAGTTGAATAAATAATTTTCCAGACCTAACCTTAAAATATCAAAGACCTGAGAGATATTTTGCTTTGATTCCTGTAATTATCCAGACCAGAAATAGCAACCAGTATTCCAGGCTAGACCCAGGGTTTGTAATTAAAGCCTACACTCCCTTGGCTACTTATTGATTCCAGGTCGATTCAATACCATTGATCCCTGGTTTATACTGTGGGTACCGAGGTAGGTATACCTCCTGTACCTTTCTCCACTGTTGCTACTGTGGGCCTCCATCCCGACTAAGTTGGGAGGAGCAGGTGAAGTAAATCACCTTTATCAAAAATCTGGCGCTCGAGAATCCCCCCGTCAAATACCAGAGTAGTCTCCTGTCCTGAACAGAGCGTCAAAGTAAGGGCCCCAGAATAAAGACCCTTACAAATGGCGCCCGCCTTGGTTATTGAATCAGAAAATAGTCCAGTCCTGTTCAACAGAAGAGTTGCTTGATACAAGTCCAGTACAGTTTTTTTCCTGAACCAGTATTTCATTGTGTGGAATCAGAATCATAGCATTTTTCCAGAAAAGTACCTGTATAGTTTGTTTTTTGAGAGTTGATTATAAATTTGAACCTGATTTTTGTAAAGAATAGTTCCAGTCAACTTGAGCTATAAATGAAATCAAAATCCAGAAATCCAGCAGTTATTTGTTGAGTCTAGATATATGTTTTTTTTTTGTCAAGAGAGTCACTAAATTTTGAGACAGCAAGAGAGCCAAATCCGTTGATTTCCGTATACATTTCATCCTGATAATCATCCTGACATCCCAGCTCATTTAACCAGTTGAATAAAATGTTAGGCCCTGATATAGTTGATGATAAATGTAAAGGTTGTGAGAACCTCCGAAAATCCAGGAATCCAGGTCCAGAGAGCTACGGAGAGCACATATCAGGTTTGAACCCAAGAGTGAGTTGGGTATATAACCTGAACAAATCAGAATTAATCAGAGAACTGAGAATGTATGGTCTAAAAACTGAAGGTCCTGTGGAGATGCTACAAAACCGATTGATGTGGTTCCTGAGGGTGGAAGTTCCTGAAATGTTAGCCCTCAGGCCTGAGAATCTTGTGAGGAAACCACCTTCAGATTCACCAGATATTCCTGAATCACATGAGCCTCCAGATAGTCCTGAACCAACTCCAGATATTCCAGAAACACATCCGGATGATCCTGAAACAACTCTAGAGAGTCCTGACATACCTCCTGATAGTCCTGCAATTCCTGTCCTGTGTTATTCTAGTGGATTGAACACCTATCACTGGAATTTGCAATTTGATGGAACAACAGATCCTGTAGATTTCCTGGAAAGACTAGAAGAGATTGAAAACGTGCAGAAAGTAGAACCAGACCAGCTCCTGGATGTATTACCTGACTTGTTGAAAGGAAGAGTTCTGTTATGGTACAGATGTAACAAAGTGTATTGGAATTCCTGGCCAGCTTTCAAGGAATGTTTCCAGGTAGCATACTTTCCGTTTCGATATCATGAACAGCTACAGATTAATATCATCCAGAGGAAACAGACAGTGCAAGAACCAGCTAGAGATTATGTGATAGACATGCAGACACTAATCCGAAGACAAGGCACTCTTGATAAAGCACGAGAATTGACTTGGCTATACCGGAATTTACTGCCAGACTACCGCCTGTATATCAGAAAGACTGATTTCCAGGATGTACCATCACTAATCTCAAGAATTCTAGAATATGAGAGCCTGAGAAGTGAGATATATCAAACCTACCAGGGTTATCACTACCTGCCACCACCCTCACCTGTGTCATTTTGTCCAGAACCGATTAGGTATGAAGAACCTAGTTTCAGGACATTTACCCAGAAGAGAAAACAAAATATAGGACTTCCAAACAGTGAGACTGTTTGTTGGAGATGTGGACTGCAAGGTCACATGAGTAGTGCCTGCAGACACCAACCAGAAATATTTTGTTCCAGATGTGGCCAGAGGGATGTTTTATCCCGGGTTTGTGTATGTCTCCCTCCAGACAAATCCAAGAATCCAGTACCCAGTGAGTTCCCCGAATGTCCAGACAGTCCTGAAAATTTTATTCATCCAGAACATCCAGGGTATCCAGAGCATCCAGAAATTCCTGAAAGAAGGGATCCGGGATATTCAGCACATTCCATGGGTGGAGAAAATCCAGATTATCCAGTCCAGTCAAGGAGTCCTGTTAATTTAAACAATCCGGGAAGTCCAGGAGATACAGATTGGATAGAAAATTCAGATTCGTCAGAAGATCCAGATTTTTCCAGGAATCCGAATTTTCTCCGTTCACCAGACTATCCTGTTGGTACAGAATGTACAGCCAGTCCAGATTTTCCAGAAATTCCAGATTTTCCAGATATTCCAGTCCAGAGGGAATTTAGGTTCTGTAATGATGTCCAGACTGTCAATGGAGTGACAGAAATCATAACAGAGACCGGTACTAATATAGGTTTAATGCGAAAGTGTTCCAGGAACAGAAATAGGAAATTAGGTCCGGACAATTTTCTATTGTCCCGTTATCCAGCTTGGAAACGGAAAAAGGCATCCGCAGCTATGAATTTCGACGAGTCCTGTTTCCGGAATTCTAGTTTTGAAGCAGTCCGACCCGCCTCTGCTTCACACTTGCCTAGTTCTGTCTCCCAAAGTTATGTAATTGTATCGATTTTTTACAAAAACAAAAATACTTCTTACAGTCTAGGCAGAATTGGGTATTCATATTAAAACTCACTTAATGTTTTTCACCAACTCGAAACTATAGGCGTCCTTCGATTTCCCAACGTCCTTCTGGCCTTTATACACCAGAGCGTATTTCTTCGGTGTGAATTCTTCCTCTTTTCCTTCCACCAAGTCGGTCACTCTTTGCGGAAGAAAGACTACAAAATCTTCCAGTTCCGCCAGGATACACTTCCCAAATCGTGTTTTCACAACCTTAATACTAATTATCGGTATCTTCTTATTAACTGGAAGATCAGACAGCTTCACGGTCTCCTTCCTCACCAACGAAGCCTCTTTGTATATAGCTGTAAGATCCATCTAAAATTATGATTCATTCTTCGACTTTCTCAATCAAAAACCCAAAATATCTATCAACTCACTTTTGGTTAGGATGTTTCACTTTTCACAATATATAAGCTTCGACACGAGAATATTTCACAATGCTCATCTACCCTACGCTATTCTTGTTATATCAATCTTCCCACTTCAAACTGTTTCTCCACCTTGGAATGAAACTCACTTGTTTACCCAACATGAATAATGGTAGGATGATAGTAAAGGAGCTAGGAGAGAACGGGAATCAAAACGTCACTTTTCCTATGTAAATCTCCATAAGAAAAGTTAAGGTTCATTCTGGTCATTTTTGGCCACTTCAAGGTCATCCGGCTCCGACGGCGAGCAAAGCGAGAGATCCGTTCTAGAGATAACGGTGCGCATTCCATTACATTTTTCACCCAATAATGGCTATATACAGGGTGTATGAGTTGGCTAATAGTTGGAGAAAAAATATATAGAGTGAACCCAAAAGGCGTTATACCTCCTGGACGAGTAGACTACCAGCATATAGGCTACCCGCTATAACATGATATATACAGGGTGTTTGGATAGCAATAAAAATATATACAGGGTGTCTGAGTAAGCAATAGCGATAAGAAATAGGGCGTCTCACGGGGTAGTAAACATACGTATGATATAGTATCCGTTCGATATACAGCAATAATAGTAATACAAACTTATATAGGGCACTCGTGGCAACAAGTGAAAGTTGGACTCAGCAAAAGTGTGACAGTTGTCGCTAGTTGACGATTCCGATCATTATACAGGGTGTTTGGATAGCAATAAAAATATATACAGGGGAGGCAAGAACTGACAGGCGGACCCTGCGAACATATTAACGTATGACAGATGACTCGCTAGAGTCCGTTGAATATACAGGGCTTTCAAATAGTAATACAAACTTGTATAGGGCAGATCAATTAAATTCAATTGGATTAAAGGAACTTACTCAGCCCGAAATGGCTCCATTTTCTGAGATACAGGGTGGTGAAGTTGTAGAATGAAAATCGAATTATTCAGACATTCAACAACTAAAGTATGACAGATGACATTTATACTATTCGACAGATGAGATGTATGACACGTAACCTTCCAGCGCTTATCGAAAACAGATATCCAGGTTTAGCACAACTTATGAATTTTATGAAAGCGAAAGAGTTAATTTTTCCCTAGATTCTATGGAAATTACAAGTTACGTCCCATAAGTGACTGCGTAAAACAAAGCAGAGTTTTTCCCCAGATCTACGTACTTTTTTCTAGGATATCATCATATACAAAGCGATTGGAGAAACCTGATTCGACTGAAAAAAAACATATACAGGATGAGCCAAATAAGTGGAGTGGAATATATATTCAAGAAACATATACAGAATGAGTCATAAAACTCGAGTCGAATGAATTATTTGAAAACATATACAGGGAGTAGAAAAAAATCTAAAATTTATTACCACTCATTCAAATAATTATGAAAAACAAACTATAGAACTACCATGAACCCAATCACGATGTAATTCAATCAAATGGATGATAGATAACATGACAGCAGATGACCGGGGCAGATAACAAACGATCGAATAGCAGTTTCTATATACAGAAACATAGTCAGAGTCTTGAAATTCTCCATACTTATAATGATAATATTAGACATCAGGCGAACTCAGCATACCTATACCCAGTAAAAACATCCTTTTACCGTCCACTTTGAAATATGTCAAACAACTCTTTAGCAAAACTCGTTTTCCTATAGAAGTATTCAGAGGTATTCAGGCTGAAAAAATCATGTTTGAGTTGAATAGTAAAAAAAAAAATATACAGGACGACCCATAATTCATGGATCAAAAAAATAATACAGAGTTGAACTGCAATAAAAATATACGATGGCGCTCTTCGCGGTACAACATACAGAGTGCTCCATAATGCACTGAACAAAAATCAGGTGCTTGAGCTGCAAAAAGGGCATTCCATTCCACTTTACCAACAAAAATTCGATAGATGACAGCTCACGTATGATAAACGACAGCATAATAGGGCGTTGAATAGCAGTTTAGGTGCTAGCCAGGCAAAACATATTAGATTGATAGATGTTATCAGGCTACTCGCTAGATAGCAAAATACGCGGTGTCGCGAAATCTTGCATCAAAGTGCGCTCAATGCAAATCCAAATAATATATAACAATTCCTGAGCCTGACTCAACCCAAAAACGGGTTAGTGCCGCTAGTGGCTAAGGGAGTATTGAAAAAACAGCCTGCGCATCAGAGATACTCTAGCACTATATTAGCAAGGTGCTCACATTTATTTCATCGCAAATGATTGGTATCATCTTGAGTCTGTGGGCCTTTCAACCAAAAACTCGCGATGCGAGATTTCATACACAACTTTTTGATTACTTGCATCTATATAGAAGATCTATATAGGAAAAAATATAAAGCATTTAGAGAAGCACTTTTACCTTTCTTTTTCATATAGCCTCGATGAGAATCCGAATAATGAATGGGAATAGTGAAAAAACAATTTAAATAAAACAAAAATCGATTAACCCTATTTCCATACACAATTCTTTGAAAAGCGAACACCACTGCACAAATGAAAAAACAGCCTGCGCATCAGAGATACTCTAGCACTATATTAGCAAGGTGCTCACATTTATTTCATCGCAAATGATTGGTATCATCTTGAGTCTGTGGGCCTTTCAACCAAAAACTCGCGATGCGAGATTTCATACACAACTTTTTGATTACTTGCATCTATATAGAAGATCTATATAGGGAAAAATATAAAGCATTTAGAGAAGCACTTTTACCTTTCTTTTTCATATAGCCTCGATGAGAATCCGAATAATGAATGGGAATAGTGAAAAACAATTTAAATAAAACAAAAATCGATTAACCCTATTTCCATACACAATTCTTTGAAAAGCGAACACCACTGCACAAATTCATACATAATATTTTAGAAAAACAGCGCGATAGAGGAATTTTACATACGCGTCGATATTCAAGACTGAAAATAATGTTGAATTACTATTCGGAATACAGAGACTAGAAACTCTGCATTAAAGATAAGAGCTTCCTGTTTCATGATTATAGATAACAAAATGTATGATTTCAAGAAAAAAAACACAAAGTTATCGAACATAAAATATGGGAAAACTCTACTGGCTTTATTTTTTCAATGACGTTTGGGAAAAACACATTTCTGAAGGCTGATTTGAGGCTAAAAAGTGGTTGGATTTATGAATAAACAGGAAAATTTACTAACATATAAAAGGAGAATTTTGTACAGCAGACTGAAAAGTGTATTCGTGTAGAAGCACCGGTAAGTTGAGCATTTTATATTATTTAGGAAATATCGACTGATCCATAGGCGGCCCTTTTATTTTATAATGTAAGAACTAGGACAGCTTGAGAATAATTTCTGTTTTCACACATCAAAAATAGCGAGTTTCTTTAGTCTCCAGTAGAATTCCAAGTCACTCAAACTGAAGTGATAGTGAAACCTCTTTTATTATGAACCTTTTTATTAAATTTTGTTATTATGGAGACATTAGGTAATAACGCCCAGCTTCCACAAACTGTATTCACTTCTGTGTAATACAGCTTTCGGTTATATTTTTTTCATGAGTGCTCTTTTTGCTGCACCATTTCCATTGAACTTTACACCTGATGTATACCTATTCATCTATTTTGAGCGGATTTTAGAAGCCATTCATAATGCATAATGTTCTCTAAGATAAGTTTACCTCAGTCAATTCATTGTGACATATTGAATTTTATGTTTTTCTTCTCACAATGATAACAATGAGATTCTTAAGTACTTATCTGACTCTATATGTATTTTTAGGAGAGCTCATCTCGCTGTACCATTTTCTTCGGACTTTACACCTCTATACCTGTACATCTTTTTCGAGCATAATTTCTACAGATTTGCGGCTAAGAGGTGAGTGACTTAGCTTTTATATATTATTGAACAAGATCTTGAAATTTAGAAATAAAGTTCCTCAACATTTTCTCTCTCAAGACTATTCAATTATCTCTGTACAAAGTGTTTTTTGCTCAGTTTTCGACACATCAATACATAATATTCCCAGGCTACATATTTATATTCAATCAAAATTGTAAAAAATCAAGTACACCACTTCAATACACTTTAAATGTTAGCCCCTATATGTCTATATAGGAACCATTCGATAATTCGATTAAATATTTATATTTATTTCAATGTCACTTCTAACATACATCATCTATTTTAAGCATAAGGAAGATCTGAGATTAAATAATATACCTGCCTACTCATTCCCGATAATATTTGTAGCCTGTTGTATTCGTACATGTTGTATTCAGATACCGTTGTTGCTATTAGCGGCATTATAGTAGCATCCATTTGTACACGCAGTATGAATGTTAAGAGCAATTTTATTTGGTTTTGAGAGTTGCGCGAAATTCTCAAAATAATTCCGAAACAACTTCTTCGCTGATGCTCACGACCATATTATAATCATCATTCCTTCCTTTCTGTTCTGTGTAGGCTTTGTTACTTACTCCATGCATTTCAGGAGTAGCACTGTTAATTGAAATGCAACAGTGAATCGTTTGCGAATATTTCCAAATAGCATCAAAATCATTATCATATTATTCGAATCCGCTTCCTGAAAAATCACCTCTTCATAATCAATTAACATAGCCATGAGCGAGAATAATTGACATATTGTACCCTTTTTCTGGAAAGAATAATGAACATTTTCTAAACATCACAGAGAAACATTAAAAAAACAGCATCAAAATGCGTACGGTATTCAACCGGATTATTAGGAAATCTCCATAATCAATATAAGTATAATAAGTAGGTACTTACCAATTTTGAAGCTTTATAACACAGATATTATTACAACTTCCATGTACCTATATTTATGAATTTGAAGGCGGAACTATAAGGTTAGATATGTTTTTCAATTAATTTCCAAAACCATATGAAGAATAACGATAGTGCAATATCGCGATATACCACTAACAAAGAAACATATTATACAAGGTGTTCCCAGAACAACATTGCACCGGGGTGAACTAGACACCGAAATAGACTGATTGAAATCAAATTACCTCTATACGAAAATGCGCCGTTGAGCCATGAGAGGTACTGCTCTAAAATTTATTGGACAATTTTCTATCTGCGCTTTTCCATACTTGTTGATAATGTTAGGATTACCATGTTTCACAAATTTCTACCTCATTTGTGTTGAGTTATTGATCGCGCACAATGTCCATTTTCGAAATTTCATTAAAGATACTAAAAACAAAAAAATAATAGAAAAAAGTTCAAGCTGCGCTTTCATAAGTACAAGAATCTCCTAAAACATATAGATTTTTCCATTTCCAATATACAGGATGATCTAGGTTTGAGCTAAGATGTTGCAACAATTTCCAGATGAAGTACACTGTAATAATGATGAGAAAAAGTAAATATACTGAGTGGTCTATACGTTCGAGTTAAGATGCTGTAACGTTGATGAAGTACACTGTAATAATGATGAGAAAAAGTAAATATACTGGGTGGTCTATACGTTCGAGTTAAGATGCTGTAACGTTTTTTTCTAATGGATCACCCTATATATTATCCAATTTCCATGGAAAGTTAGATTCATAGGGTTTCCGATGTGCCTAATGTGCTCTCGTTTAAAATTGAGGTAATTACATCATTGCGTATGTCATCTTCAATATCTCAAGCAATTACATTAGTTAAAATCAGTAAGCTGAAGAGTTTTGCTGTAGTCATAGAAAACGCGTAGTATATAACTCACACAGAATGCTCGTATGATTTAACTCATGCAGCATACTTGAGTGCTTTCATTCACTCTGCACGATAAAGTCCATCCCGTATCCTTCGGGTTTTGGCCTTTTAGGTCTACAATTTTATTCTACGAATATCACTTTTATTTACAAAATATTTCAGTTTCGCTGTATCAAGCAACATTATAGCAGCCCTGCAGGTTGCCGATTGGTAAAATTTGCTAACGATTGACCAACGTACATTTCAGGTAAGTGTCTTTCAAGGAATAACTAATGAAAAACCTAAAATTCAAACTCCCACCCTGACGATGTCTATTAGATGAATCATTCTCGATTTTAACCAGTAATAAAACCTACTGATCAACTTCAACACCCTCTATCGCGAAAACGAGAATCAAAGATCATTCCTTGAAGTAATAGCCTGATGAAGGATCACTCTATTGAAATAGAAACATAGTTTTTCTCAAGTTTGCCTGGAAATAACATATTACCTCCAAATGAAGAGAAATCTGTAGCACCAATGTTACCACGCCATTCTAGACATTTTTCGATTGAGCAGTTGGTACTAATGAAATTATAATAGCGCGCCAATTTAGTGATGTGCGTGACTGTTTTTAACATAGTGTATTAAACATAGGCAAAGGATATTTCAAAGGCGAGTGAAAATTATTCTTTTTAAATTTATGAATTCATATTGATTTGTATGTGTCATAATTAGCCTTAATTTGCATTAAGATCATTTGAAACTGATGTTTACTGAAATTTCAAAGTGAAAAGTCGATGGCCGGTTACTAGATATTTATTTTCATGAAATTCCAACAAGTGTCCGACTACTGGCAAAGAAGAACACAACTTGTTGCTTCTTTTTGGCTTATTGATAAT
Organism: Phaedon cochleariae; assembly: GCA_918026855.4. NCBI lineage: Eukaryota > Metazoa > Arthropoda > Insecta > Coleoptera > Chrysomelidae > Phaedon > Phaedon cochleariae. Next base: position 32,409,489 of record OU896711.1, on the reverse strand, counting down.
ATGATCTATTGAGCATTTCTTTCATGCATCACATAATATGATTCTTTTGTAAAACTCAGTCCACTGTCCGACTATACTGACTGATTCACCCTATACATTGAGAGGCTTATCTTCATGTGTGCATATTATATTCAAGCATTGTTATGCATTTTATCTGCCACTGAATCCGCCGAATATTTCAAAATCTGATACTCTTACAATAGATGAGCTATAGACAACAATTAACGAGTTGGTATAAAAGACATACACGGGTTCTCTTATCGTCTTTTCACGAAATCAACGAACTACCGAAATCAAACAGCTGTTCAAGTTGGAGCGTTCAAACAGGATGCCGTTATCTTGGTTGTTCTATATTTGGCGTATACAGAAAATCATATTCTTTCAAAGCCTAGGAAGATGATTAAATCAGCTGAGTTATAGACTAAAATTAACGGATAATAAAGGAAATAATCCTATTATTATTGATTCTCTTATCGTTCCATATGAGATACAAGGAACTATCGAAATCACACAAAAAACAGCTGTTCAAGCTGAAACAAGAGCTGTTTTTTAGTCCTAGACCTAATATTCAATATCTCACACTAAAAAATATTTCTGCTATACAGGGCGGGTCAGCAAGAAATGTCGCTACTTCGTTTTTCATTTTTGTGACTCTTAGAGTGATTATCATCGTAAAAATGTCAGTCAGCTTAAGACAGTCTGTGAGTAAACATCGCACCTTTTTAGTCAATTATCTTTTACAGACATACACAGATTGGCAATGGAGAATATAAAATTCTTTTATGGATCAAAAGCTACCAAGAAAATTGGGCAATTGAATGTGAAAGATGATAACGTTATGACAGATATTTTGATGAATCAGTGGTATGAAGATCAAGATATATCGTGTTATATACTTTATGTGGATGGTTTTCCTACATCTTTTACGCTGATGTCTCATATGAACTTTGACCCATTGGGCGAACATACTAGACCTAAAACTCTCAATTTTATTTACACCATAATGGAGTATCGTAGAAGAGGATTCGCATCCAAACTGATACTGCACATCAAGAAGCATAATCAATTTTCAGCTTTTTGCTCCAATATTGAATCAGAAAAATTATTCGAGAAATGCGAATGTATAAATTATGGTGATATGAATGGTTCTGTGATGTATAGATATCCATAATAAAAAAGATTTAAGAAAAGTTTATGATTTTATTATACTACGACTACGAGGGTGTTTCGTTGCATAGTGATCTCTCATAATAGCTAATGATCATGTCGCATGTTAAATAAAAGACGGATAATTTTGACATCATTTATTTTTTAGATATTATACCAACATTTTCAAGTTCAGTAAGAATAAAGGCGATCTCGTTGTTGTTCTTATCTGATTCCATTAAATATCTCAGTCTATCCACCAAGATATTCGGATCTGTCCATTCATCTAAAATATTGTACTCTTCATTCCCAATACTGGCTTCAGGCTCCACGCTCGACTTTGGACGTTTAGGCTTGGTCTTATTTTTGAAGAGGGGTCTGATAATTTTATCGAATTTCTCCTTATCAGCTTGTCCTCGTAATCGCCCTACTCGATCTCTATGAATAGAGCTGATTTCTAGCATCTGTTTATACATCTGGTGATCCAGAGGCGTGTAATTTCGAGGGTTCTTGGAAAATAATAATTCCAAAAGACCCAGAGTACTTTTAAAATCGACATTATCTACGCCTATGTATTGGTCCTCAAAGCGTAGATTCTTATGTCCAAGTGTCCATCTGCCGTCAACATATTTCGGTCCATAAGCATTATCATAATCTGCACAGTGATATTTATTCAATGTTTGCTGTGTTGTATCAGGCTCCATTATTGTGATCGCTGCGGTGTCCGATATACAACTGACGACATCTGACGACTTCTGAAGACATCTGAAGACTTCTGAAGACATCTGAATACATCTGAATACCTCTGAAGGCGCGATCTGAAGACTTCTGAAGACATCTGAAGACTTCTGAATACCTCTGAAGGCGTGATCTGAAGACGTCTGAAGACATCTGAATACCTCTGAATACTTCTATAGGCGTGATCTGAAGACTTTTGAATCCATTAACTACCATCCGCTAATCAGCTAGGTTATTCGAATTGGTGGCGTCCACTCTATGGGCATTCATCATATGGTGGTATAGGTTACTTTTATTCAAGAATTTCCCACATTTCTCACACAATGCCTGGTGTCGATTATAGCGAAATTTTCGCTTTTTAAAACTTTCCCACGTTCTATTGATGTTGAAAGCAATCCGCTCTCCAGTATTGAGACACTCTGTTATAAAACAATTTCCACAAAGTTCTCGTACCGTTTTCGCTTCTTGATGACAGCGCTCGCAAATATTCGTCATAACTACTCTGCAGTCGAATGTGGAATGATCTACTGGATAGTGAAATAAGTAATAATGATTACAGCGTCGATTATATAATGATCATGATATTAGCTTCGAGCAACATTTTTACTATATTAGATATTAACATAGATATTTCCGTATACCTATCTCAGTTATTTTCCCGTTTCGAATTGTTATTTATAAGTTAATTAATTAGTCTAGTCGAGTCATTTTTCCAAATATCAAAAATATTATATGGTCACAATACTTCTCATCCGTCAATTCGCGTTACTGCATGCAGGTGGCGCTGCGGAGACTGCTGACATTTCGCCGCTGAACGTCTGTCGGAATCCTATAAATACTGTGACCATGTGAAACATAAATTAATCTAATAACTTGGATGAAATCTCATCAGTAAGTAGTTTACTCAACTAATATTTTATATCAATCTAAAATGATGAATGGGTGATAACAACACAAACACATAGTTAATTTGAACGATACAGGAGCCGCGTAGAGTGATAAATCATTTTTCCGGTGGATCCGACACTGTTTATAGTGTGAAATCTACTTTGTACTATTATATTCCCAACTCTCAACCTTTGTGACCATGTAATATTCGGTTATTGCATTCCACTCTAAAGTGATAGTGACACTAGCTTGGGTCTTGAGTAGGATGTTCACATTCGAAATTGTTTCTTTCAACTATTTGTGTTTATTCAATATATTTAGAGGGATAAATAGAGTGAGTACACTAATTGAAAAGATTACCCAATAATATACTAAACTATACATTTACTCAAAAGCTTAGTGATCCTCCTGGGAACAGGTGTTGATATTCACTCTATTTTTTTTTACTGTGTATCTGTCTACAAATATAAGATCATAGAAAGAATCCAGGAGTGATCTACGTATGCGTTTCAATGTGTATGAGTGCGCATGTGTGGACAAGGATAGATCTGAGATAAAAGGGTGATCTGCGCATGCGTCTGAGGAGGGTGAATGCTCAAACTTCAAAATCTTTCGATCTATCGCATTCTATCACTGACTGCGCTCGAGTGTAGACGTATTTTCATAGTCAATTTGAGTTATTATTTTTCCAGTTGTGAAAAATGGCGCTGTTTGCCGATTTGGTTAAGCATATCGCATCCATTTTGGGGCTTCTAACTCCAAATTATGATGAGAAAGTCGTACTGGAAGGATTGCGGGAATGCCAGAAGGGGATAAAGCGACTAAATAGGGCTTTGAAGAATTCAACGACTTTCGGTGAGAAGCAACACCTGGAAGCCTGTCTTCGGAATATCAGAAGTTTGCGGAACCAGTTTAAAGCACTTCAGAAGAAGGGGGCTGGCATTATAACAAGAACGGAAACTGCTAAACATCGAGTTCGCTGGGAAGATTCTCTGTCTGCTTTTGATAGCAGGATTCGGACTGGAGTAATCTCGAATTTAAAACATAAGGATCCTGCAGCCTTCTTGACCGATTGCAGAGCGTTGTTCAGCCGACGTATCCAGAATGCCCTCAAGAATGATGCTGCAATCAAGGTGAATACTGTTTTCTGCGGGGAGTTTGAGCTTGTGAAGGGAGATAGTGTACTTAGGGAGTACAAGTACTTTACAACCTCAAACTCCCCTATCTACAAGGATACCGATTTGAATGTCTGGTTCGACGAAAAAGTTACCACACCAATTTTGACAGAGTTGGAGGAATTCCAAGAGCGTGACAGCGGATGGGCGCTTAAAAATATCATCAATCTGGGGGTGAACATCAACAAGTTTACACCTCAACTTGGATCATCATACATTGAGCTGCCACCGCAGATTAAGCACAAAGGAGCTTGCATCAACGTCAAAAACGAAGATGATTTATGCTTTGGGTGGGCTGTGACGTCTGCTTTGTATCCTGCTAACATTAATGTCAATAGGTCCAGCTCATACCCCCATCCGTCTACAGTTCTCAACCTCAAGGGCATTCAGTTTCCTATGACGGTCAAACAGATTCCTCGGTTCGAGAAGCAGAATGGGGTATCGGTCAATGTATATATCCTACAAAAGGCATCGAAAAACTTGCAGACAATGCCCACATACTTAACAAAGGAAAAGAAAGATAGACACGTCAATCTCCTACTCGTCGAGGATCAATACTTTGATGAAAAAGATGCAGGCAAAACATCTCCCACCAAGTACCACTATGTTTGGATAAAGGATCTGTCCAGACTTCTTTCTTCTCAGCTAAGCGATCATAATGGCCGTAAATTCTTCTGCGATCGGTGCCTTCATTATTTCCGGTCACGAGATAAACTCACCAAACATACTGAGAATTGCTTGAAAATGAATGAGACAGCGATCCGAATGCCGGAGGAGGGGAAAAACATACTGAAATTCAAGAACCATAAGAACAAAGAGCAAGCCCCATTCATAGTCTATGCTGACTTGGAGTCTGTTTTGGAGAAAACTGGAGATACGAAGAAGCCTCAGCACCACGTTCCAGCTGCCGTCGGATACTTTATGAAATGCTCCTACGACGATTCCCTCTCCTTTTATCGTTCGTACCGAGGGCAGGACTGTATGGCGTGGTTCGCTGATGAGCTCAAACAGTTGGCTGAAGATATGTCTACGGTATTTTTATGCCCATACAACATTGACATGACCGCTGAGCAAGAAGCAGAATTCCGGAGAGCTACACACTGCCACATTTGTGAACAACCTTTTGGGGCTGATGATAAGAGAGTTCGTGACCATACCCATCTGATTCCGGAAAACAACTACAGAGGTCCTGCGCATGAAGGCTGCAATGTTCGATACCAGGATAGCCATGTAGTTCCTGTTGTTTTTCACAACCTGATAGGATATGACGCGAATTTCATCATTGAGGATATTGCATCTAAAATGAAGGGTCAAGTTGATTTGTTGCCAATTACTAAAGAAAAATACATCTCCTTTACGAAACATGTCGATGAGACTTCTATTCAGTTTCGTTTCATTGACTCGTTTCGTTTCATGAACTCTTCTCTAGACAAGTTGGCATCATATCTAGAAGAATTTCCAAATTTGCTATCGCAATTCCGTGGAATTCCAGAAGAACATTTTCAAGTATTAACCAAGAAAGGAGTGATGCCCTATGATTACATCGACTCATTTGAACGCTTCAACGAAACTCAGCTACCACCTATCGAATCCTTCCACAATAAACTGAAAGATGAGCCCTGCCCACGCAGACACTACCTTCGCGCCAAGCAGGTATGGTCAAAGTTCAATTGTCAAGACTTGGGCCAATATGTTGACCTATACATGAAGACTGACATCATGCTGTTGGCCGATGTTTTCGAGAAGTTTCGATCTAGCTGCCACAATACCTACGGTCTGGATCCTGCCCATTATTTCACACTACCAGGATACACGTGGGATTGTATGTTGTATAAAACTGGACAAGAGTTGGAGCTTCTCACTGATGTGGATATGTTTTTGTTTGTCGAAAGAGGAATTCGAGGAGGCCTCAGCCAAATTTGCTCAAAACGTCGAGCTAAAGCGAACAACAAGTTCATGCCTTCCTATGATCCCACGAAGCCTGATTCATACTTAATGTATTATGACGTAAACAACCAGTATGGATGGGCTATGTCTCAGGCGTTGCCATATGGAGGCTTTGAATGGGTTGATACCAACATAGATGTAACTTCAATTCCTGATGACGCTTCAGAAGGATACATATTGGAGGTTGACCTATAATATCCTAGACACCTCCATGATTCCCACAAAGATATACCATTCTGCCCCGAACACATCGACCCGAAAACTATGAAACCTCCGACAAGATCTTCTCAGCCCACCAAGCTGATGGCAACCCTACGCTGCAAGGAGAAGTATGTCCTCCACTACCGAGCCCTCAAACAAGCGCTGGAGCATGGGTTGGTCCTGACCAAAATTCATCGCGTCCTCAAGTTTCAGCAATCAATGTGGCTGAGATCATATATAGATCTGAATACTTCTTTGAGGACTGCCGCAACAAATACATTTGAGAAAAATCTCTATAAATTAATGAATAATGCTGTTTTCGGTAAGACTATGGAAAACATACGAAAGAGGGTCAACGTTAGACTTCTAACGGAGTGGGTGGGGCGATATGGTGCTGAGGCCTATATTTCAAAACCAGAGTTCAAAAACTGTACCATTTTCAATGAGAATTTGGTTGCAGTAGAGCTCAGGAAATTGGAGATATGGTTGAACAAACCCATTTACGTTGGTCAGACCATTCTCGATCTAGCTAAAACAACCATATACGATTTTCATTATGGATACATGTCCAAAATATTTGGTGATGATTGTAGCGTATGCTACACCGACACAGACTCGCTCATCTATGAGCTTCATAAAAATCCCTATGAAGTCATGAAGCGAGATTGCCATACCCACTTTGATACTTCAGACTATCCTGAAGATAACATCCATGGCATACCACTTGTTAATAAGAAAGTACTGGGAAAAATGAAGGATGAGTGCAATTCCGCCATAATGACCGATTATGTGGGACTCCGATCAAAATTATACTCGACGAGGGTGCTGGTAACTGATGATGATATTGCAAAGAAGAGGGCAAAGTTGCACGCGGATGATTATGATGAGGATGAAATCAATGAGATCATAAGGAATATGGGTGTTACAAAGAAAGCTAAAGGTGTGAAATCGTCTGTAGTTGAAACGAATATCACTTTCGAAGATTATGTTAAATGTTTGGAAACATCTGAACATATGGAGGTTTCTCAAAATTTCATCAGAGCTCAAAAACATGTCGTATTTTCAACCACCCAGCAGAAGATAGCATTGAGCGCGACTGATGATAAACGATACTTGATTCCTGGTACTACTGAAACTCTACCCTGGGGCCATCATTCAATTCAATCAGCACTGACGTCAGATGATGAAACAATGGAAATATAAAATTGAAATGTACATATTATGTGAAAAATAAATTATTTCAATCGACATCTTTAGTATCCTATCCAACATGTTCGCAAGTAGTTAAAAGTAGGCCTCGAGAGGGGGAGGTTTCTTCTACTCAAAATAAAGAAACTAACGAGACCGGAACCCAAACCTCATGTCGCACTCAGCATGCTCAGTGCGCTTTCTGTGTGGGTGTTTCCGTGCGAATTTCCATGAAATTCTAGATTTCCATGGGGGGGGGGGGGGGGATGTGAATGTGCACTTAGGATGTTGAGTACGCTAAGGTGGTCTGGAATTTGGGTTTGTACATTCGATTCGCCCTGTATATACGTTTCATTTGGAATAAATAATACATTCTCTATCGATATAACAGGATGCATGCGATATGCGTTATCGTTTATGTACAAATTCTCTTCTAGTCTTGAAACTACGTAACTACACTTTTTACCTACAGTTGTTGATTGAATCGATCACATCAGTTTGATTTCACAGCATGTTTTCTTTTGCTGAGTGCCAGTGTTGTGAAAAATGTGTATGTGAAAATGCTGGATTTCTGCTTCTCAGATTGATCCCAGGTATTTATATAGTCTTACTAGAAATACATTGTATACGACATGGTGTTTTTTTGGAATGAGTATTAATTTTCATTACATCAATATGATACACAGCCTAAGGTCCCCATGATATCAGAATTCTTATAATCAACGAGAAATTTCATCCACTGAATAAAAAGTGAGAGAGAAATCAAGTATACAACAATTTAAATGATTATTGTCATGTTATGATAGTGCCTTTCGCACAGAGGCGTCGCCAGAATTGCTACAGTGCCGAAAAAGGGGTATAACCCTCCAAATTTCATTTTGATATCTAGATTTTATTTGTGTCATTCGATAATTCGATCAAATATTTGCATCTACTTCAATGCCGCCCAGTATATAGGGAAGTTAGATAATGGATATTTGTCTATAAGTCAAGGCCTATTATTTCTCTAACATTCCTTTACATTCCTCCGAGAGGTCGAACCTATAGTGACCGTCCATAACCTTCAACGTCCCTAAGCCTTATGAGTTTTGTGCTACAGTGTTATTTGATATATGCTAACTGAGCGTCCCGTAGGGACATACGTTACACATATATTGAACGTTAATATGTTCGCAGGGTCCGCCTGTCAGTTCTTGCCTCCCCTGTATATATTTTTATTGCTATCCAAACACCCTGTATAATGATCGGAATCGTCAACTAGCGACAACTGTCACACTTTTGCTGAGTCCAACTTTCACTTGTTGCCACGAGTGCCCTATATAAGTTTGTATTACTATTATTGCTGTATATCGAACGGATACTATATCATACGTATGTTTACTACCCCGTGAGACGCCCTATTTCTTATCGCTATTGCTTACTCAGACACCCTGTATATATTTTTATTGCTATCCAAACACCCTGTATATATCATGTTATAGCGGGTAGCCTATATGCTGGTAGTCTACTCGTCCAGGAGGTATAACGCCTTTTGGGTTCACTCTATATATTTTTTCTCCAACTATTAGCCAACTCATACACCCTGTATATAGCCATTATTGGGTGAAAAATGTAATGGAATGCGCACCGTTATCTCTAGAACGGATCTCTCGCTTTGCTCGCCGTCGGAGCCGGATGACCTTGAAGTGGCCAAAAATGACCAGAATGAACCTTAACTTTTCTTATGGAGATTTACATGGGAAAAGTGACGTTTTGATTCCCGTTCTCTCCTAGCTCCTTTACTGATGATATCATCAGATTTATTTTCATGGAATTATATGTGACATCACTTGTTTACTATGAGTGGTGATGCATGTTATATGAAGACTCCACAGGACCCCATTGTTCTCCAGAGGTCACCTGTATCCAGTGTTTACCAGGCACCACAAAGACCTCCTTGTGGCGCAGAAGTCGAGGCCTTCAATTCAGCAGCTTCTAGAACTTCGCCACACTATTTCATTGTTTTTGCTCAAGTATAAAAGATAGAATTGTAAACAAGTCAGTCAGTCGAAGTTGTACTCAAAGTCGTAGTGTAGTCACACTCATTCAATATCTTGTATCTTTGGTGATGAAATCACCCTGTATAATAAAGTGTTTTTTTAAAAAGTCTATTTTGAGTGATATAACAAATTGGCGCAGTCGTACGGATTCCTACAACACGAAAACGTGGTGGTTTCCAAGCCTTTAAAGAAGAAACAACCAAGAAAAAACCCACGGGAGGACGGTCTCTTCGGCAGCATTGGAGGACTATTGTAGCAACGCTCACGAAGTATAAAGGATTTCATCTGAGGACGGTCTCTTCGGCAGTAGTTCAACCCGATCCTGTAGCAACGCTCACGAAGACTAAAGGATTTCATCCCCCGAAGCAAAGCAACGACAAATGAAGAAACAAATATTGTAAGTAACTTTAAGAATCATCCCGTATTTGAGTTATTGTCACGAACGAATTGTAACCAAATTCCAGTTCTGTTATAATATCCCGAATACCAGCCCCAGTTTTTCAGTGTTTACTTTGAAACATTGCGTAACTAAGTCTAGTCATTTCAATTAATTTTAAGCAAATTCAAAAATCAAATCAAAATGCCTGACACTCCAGAACCAGATCAAAATCCAATTGAACCATACAGATTGTCAGAAATATTTTCAATAATTCCAGAATACGATGGCAATCCAATATTTTTGTCAACATTTTAAAATTCATGCTCAATTGCTGAAGGAATGGCAATCGAGGATCAAAAACTTCTAGTAACACTTCATATCAAGAACAAATTGAGAGGAAAAGCAGCCGAGCTAGTAAATTCACGAAATCCAGATAGTTGGCGCGAAATCAGATATTTATTAGAGTTACATTTTGGAGACAGCCGAGATCTAAATTCACTAATTCAAGACCTGCAACGATTAAAACAATTACCTAATGAATCTGCATTAAATTTCGTTTCGAGATTTCAGACACATAATGCGAAAATGTTAGCCTCAGTTAATAAACAACAGCGTATGAGTTTTGAACAAAAGAACTCTCAGATCAAGCTTATCGAATCCATGACATTGAACACATTATTAACCGGCCTTGAACCAAAAATTGCACCTATTATCAGAGCAAGCAATCCGCCTGATATAGTCACAGCAGTAGTACGTATAAAACGCGAAATACAACTTTCCTATTTTGAAAACCAGAAACGAAACCCAAATTTCGTTCCGAGTCAAAATCAAAGTCATATTCGTCGACCAATGGACAGAAATTCACAAAGAAGACCAGTGCAACAGAATTATTTCAGACCGAATAACTTTTATCAAAATTCCTACCCAAATCCTAATAACTTTCCCAGACCAAATATACCAAATTCGAATTTCCAAAGACCAAACGTCTCTACGGCACAGCAATCGAATTTTCAAAGACCGAATTTTCAACAGAATTTTCCAAGACAGAGTCAACCGCAAAATTCCCAACAAAATAGAACATCAGTAATCAGACCAAATCCAAATTTTCAAAACAGACCCCCAACAATTATGCAAAATCCAAATTTTAGAATGCAGCAACAACAACGAGCGCATCATTTCAATTCCAATCCAAATGAAAGTTATGAATATTATTTTGAAGACGACCAGGATCATTATACTGCTAATAATCAAGATTTTGATAATTCAGGTTATTATACAGCTAATAACCAAGAACAACTCTTCAACGAAGAATACTTTCCAGATCAAGTAAATAATGAAGATTATAATACTGTTTATAATCAAAGCCAAAACGACACTCGAGAAAACTTTTCATACGAAGACTACCAGACTAATGACAATTACTCTAATCAAAACGAGTATCAAACTGAACCAAATCAGAGCATCCAATCCACAGGAAACTTTGAAAATCAACAGAATTTTCACGAAACACCCTGTTTAGGCGATCCCCCTTACAAACAAGACTCATCAGTAACCAAACTTCAAACTCAAGTCCAGTCACTAAATCTCCAGAAAAAACGACAAGTGATTTCAGCAGACCAGAAATTTATGTAAGTACTCAACTTTTCAGTGTAAGTTCAAAAAATTTATACTACATCAAAGACGCTACCAACAAATTCAAAATCCTTATAGACACAGGAGCAGGAATTTCAATCTTCAAACCCAAAGTTTGTGAAAATTATCTTAACAGACAAAAAGAAAATGTGTTAGTCCAGGGAATAACGGAAGAAAAAGTACCTATAAAGTTTATATTGCGGACATAGATATGGAATTTGATGGCCTATTAGAATCAGATTTTTTGGAACATTATGATTGTGTTATCGATTTGAAAAACAAACAGTTGATAACAAATTTCAAAACTGTACCATTATTTAAAGTAACCGGACATGAAACAGAAGAACATCCAAATCAAAATCAGAATTGTCAACATAACCGAACAATCCAAAATACAATCTCAATAGAACCTCGTACTGAACAAGTATGTAAACTGAAATGTAATTTGAAGAATACTGAAGCTATACTGTTAGCTCAGGACATAGAAAAAGTACGTTTACCATATGCGTTAGTAAAAATTGATGAAAATGGTGAATTCCTAACCACGATTCTCAACATGAATGCAATTGAAAAAACAGTACATATTTCGGAAATAAAACTAGAACCAATTGAAGATTATAATTTGGAAAATTTTGAAAACGAAGACCAAATTTTATTTGATAGAAATTTAGAAATCAGGAATAATCTCAGAATAGATCATTTGAATGGAGAGGAAAAAGAACTCTTGACAGACCTTTGCTTAGAATTTTCAGATATTTTTTATTTAGAAGGAGATCAGTTAACTTTTACCAATGAAATAAAACACTCGATTGATACGAACAATGCCAAACCAACTTATACAAAATCATATAGATACCCCCAAATTCATAAAGAGGAAGTCAAAAGACAAATTTCGAACATGTTAGACCAAGAAATTATCAAACCTTCAATTTCCCCATGGTCATCCCCAGTTTGGGTTGTCCCTAAAAAATTAGACGCATCCGGAAAAAAAAAATGGCGTGTAGTAGTTGATTAAAGAAAATTGAATGAAGTAACAGTTGATGATAAATATCCTTTACCTAATATTTCGGACCTTTTAGATCAATTAGGCAAGTGTCAATACTTCACTACTCTTGACCTAGCTTCAGGTTTCCATCTGATAGAAGTTGACCCCAAAAACGTTCAAAAAACCGCTTTCACTGTTGAAAATGGACATTATGAGTACATCAGAATGCCATTCGGACTTAAAAATGCACCCTCCACCTTTCAGCGAGTTATGGATAACATATTATTAGGTATCCAAAATGAAAGATGTCTTGTATACATGGACGACATAATAGTATATTCTGCTACTATTGATGAACACATTTCACGTCTGAAAGAAGTATTCACTCGACTAAGAAAATCAAATATGAAAATCCAACCTGACAAATGTGAATTCTTAAGAAAAGAAGTCGCTTATCTAGGACACATTATCACAGAAAACGGAGTTAAACCTAACCCTGAAAAAATTCAAGCTATAACGGAATTTCCACAACCGAAAAATCCAAAGGAAATAAAACAATTCCTAGGCTTAGCTGGCTATTATCGTAGATTTATTCCAAATTTTTTCAAAACATCTAAACCATTAACTAAACTTCTTCAGAAGGATGTTACATTTTTCTTCGACTCAGATTGTCAAAAAGCTTCCAATGACTTGAGACAAAGCTTAACTTCATCCCCTATTTTAATCTACCCTAACTTCAATGAAACTTTCCTGTTAACTACAGATGCAAGTACATTTGCTATTGGCGCAGTTCTTTCACAAGGACCTATTGGCAAAGATCTACCTATAGCTTATGCTTCGAGAACACTTTGTTCCGCAGAATCCAAATACTCAACAATAGAACGAGATCTTCTAGCTATAGTATGGGCAGTCAAACACTTTCGACCATACTTATACGGTAGACATTTTATTCTACTCACTGACCATCGACCTCTTACATGGTTATTTTCAATAAAAGACCCAGGCTCAAGATTAGCTAGATGGAGACTCAAACTCGAAGAATACGATTACGAAGTTCGTTATAAACCCGGAAAAACTATTAAAAACGCGGACGCACTTTCCCGGATTAAAGTAAATCATTTGAAAGATATTATTACATTTCAAAAGAAAGCACAATTTTCTAATTCAGTTTTCAATACAAACAAACTTTCCTATCCTATTTTAACTTCGAATGAAGAAAATGACGATACAGACTCAGAGCGTACTGTCACCGCACCCCCTTCAGAAATGGAAGACATCGACCCTGAATTAAACCCAGAAGAAGTTGATGATATCGCAATACAAGCTGCTCAAGAATACCACAGATTTAATCATCTTTACAAAACCAAATCATTAATTGATTATTCAAAAATCGAATTTTCTAATGAACAAATATTAACCAAAGAAAATAAGCATATCTTAGTTTTCATGCAGCCTGCAAATCTCACTAACATACATGAAAAAATCATTGATGACATTTTAGAAGTGAATCCAGACTTTGACCGACTACAAATCAACATTGTATCAAGTCAATCTGTAAGAAATCGGAAATATTATATTGTACCTATACCCAGTGACCCACAAGTAAAGACAGAATATTTATTTTTGACAATGTTTCAACAACAAGATCAACTTGAATCAAATCGGACATACTGTATAGAAAATCATCCTGATATACCAATCCCAGAAATTTTAAGTTACATATATGCAGATAAAGACCTGAAATTCAAAGTTTGCCAAGACATAATAAGAATCCCTGATGAAGATCAAAGACCAATTATTGTAGAAGAATATCATAAAGGAAAAACTAATTTACACCGTGAAATCAACGAAACAATTCAAAGAATCAGAAATAAATACAATTGGCCCAATTTAGCAAAAGATGTTGAAAAATTCATTAAACAATGCCAGACATGTCAAAAAGTTAAAGTATGTAGACAAAATTTGAAGAATCCTATGGTTATTACAGAAACTCCAAAAAATCCCTTCGAACGGATAAATATCGACATCGTGGTTTCAACAAAAAATGAAAGAAATTATGCTCTCACAATACGCGACGAATTAACGAAATTCACACAAGCCTACCCTATTCCTGACAAATCAGCCCAATCAGTTGTTAACACCTTGTTACTATATTTCCAACACTATGGAACTCCTTTGAGGATACACTCAGACAGTGGACGAGAATTTGACAATACTTTAATGAAAGATTTATGTACCCTTTATGACATCAAATTAACATTTTCAAGCGTAGGACACCCTCAATCAAATGGCTCAGTTGAAAGATTTCATGCCACTCTTTTAGAAATCATACGAGCTCACATGATCGAAAATCCACGAGAACACCCTTTTAACATATTGCCATATGCAATAATATGTTACAACACGTCGAAACACAAAACACACGGATTCACACCCTATGAATTAGTCTTCGGACACACTTCAGGAAGACCTCCAGAAAGATTATTTAATCAAGAACAATTAATCACCAAATATGTTAGAGATTTAAATAACCGTATATCATATTATTATAGGACAGCTAGAGCGAAAACAGATGCAAAGAAATTAAAATCAAAAATACGTTTTGATGAACAAGTTTCAAAAACTCATGAATACAATATAGGAGACAAAGTTTATGTAAAAGAGTCCCAAATCAAAGGTAAATTAGAAAATAAATTCAATGGACCTTTTGAAGTAAAAGAAGTTTTCCAAAATTCTGCTAAACTTTATAATCCAACAACAAATCAGTATACAAAAGTAAATTTTGACAGAATGAAACCATTCTATGAAAGTTAATTTATTTTCAGGTTCGCGCTGATGCTGACTTCAGTCATCGCCCAGTATAAAATAATTCCTATAAATAACACCGTTGGAATCTATTATCATGAAGAAACGTACATCAGTATATCACACTCGAAATGGACATTACTAGTGAACAAAGACATCGCTGTATTACGCGAAGCTTTCGACAATAATAATAAAATATTAGATTCCATTACAACCATGCTCAATCAAGATAATCATGGCACAAAATCATTTTATTCAGAAGTAAAAACACACGTAAGCCTTTTGCTTCAGACAGCAAATTTGATGAAGGAAAAATTCTCAGAAGTACTATTAGATACCAAAAGATATAAACGAGGAATTCTAAATGGCATAGGATCAATATTTAAAGCATCACAGGAAATCTAGACTCCAGTGACGGAGAATATTATTCTGACTGTATAAATAAATTAAATAATGACGAACATCAATTAGAAAACTTATTGAAAAATCAAATTTCAGTTACAAGCTCTGTTATCAAGAATTTCAACACTACAATACAAAAAATTCAAATTGATGAAAAGACTTTCAACGACGATATACAAGCAATCCGAAATTCACTCATGGAAGTCTATGATGAAATCAATTTATTGAAATCCAAAATGAAACTTTAAGAAATATGCGAAAAACTCATGGAAAGCTATATTTTCATTGAGGAAAACCTTGACGATATTTTAGATTCAATAACTTTTGCAAGGCTCAATATCATTCATGCTTCAATTATAACACCAGAACACTTGGTTACATCCCTTCAACAAATATCTCAAAGATTACACAAAAACGTTTTGCCATTGCCACCTCAACTTTCGAGTATTTCTCAATATTTAGAAATTATTGAACTCCAGGCATTCCAAATTGATAATAATATCGTATTTGTATTGAAAATACCTCTAATTGAACCCCAGACCTATACTCTTTTCCGATCTTACCCTATACCTATATATGATAACAGAACAGGGCTTCATCACATTCTTTCAATAAGTCATAAATATATCGCGAAAGATGATGATTCTTTAATGTACCTTACCATCGAGGAACCTTCAAGATGCAAGCAAATGACGATTTCCTTGAAACTATGTGAAAATATATTTCCATACCCAATTGATAGTACTTCAGCATGCGAAATCAGACTACTGAAGAATTCCCAGAGAATCCCGGAAAATTGCCAGAGCACCTCAATATATGGACAAGGATACAATATCCAAAATTTAGAAGAAAATTCATGGTTAGTAACCGTCGCAGAACCATTGCATGTAACAATCACCTGTCCTGACAGAAACCCGAAAACAGAAATAATGTACAAGAACTCCATTTTGAAAATGCAGTTAAGTTGTAGCGCATTTGTAGGAGTTACAAAAATTCAAGCTTCCTCAAGAGAAACTTTGAATGTCTCGTACAATACACACCCTGTATTGTTACCCTATGATTGTTGTTCAGACGTTCCGAATCAATTCCACCCTCCAGAGCTGAAACCCTTAAAAATCAGTAACATTGATGCCGATGATTTTGAAATAGCCAAACACAAGTTGGACCAATATTCAAGAGACCTTAATGACCTGATCAACGAGCCCTTCGTCTCCAAGCACATTTCATGGTTCACCTACGTCACAATCACCCTCGTAGTTGGACTCATCCTTCTCTACTTGTTCTGCAAGTGTCGTCAAAGAAGAAGACACCTGACAGCCATCTTACCAGGTGACTACCCACCGTATCCACCTCAAGGACCAACGAAGCCTCTTCGAAGATTCACCAGGTACCTACCCAATGTTCTGAAGAAGCGACCCAGTATCCACGAAGAAGAAGAAGGAGAACTTCAAGGAATCTAAAAGTTGTAGCCAAAGCAAGCAACTTTTTCAAATGATGGGGATTTGTTATATGAAGACTCCACAGGACCCCATTGTTCTCCAGAGGTCACCTTTATCCAGTGTTTACCAGGCACCACAAAGACCTCCTTGTGGCGCAGAAGACGAGGCCTTCAATTCAGCAGCTTCTAGAACTTCGCCACACTATTTCATTGTTTTTGCTCAAGTATAAAAGATAGATTTGTAAACAAGTCAGTCAGTCGAAGTTGTACTCAAAGTCGTAGTGTAGTCACACTCATTCAATATCTTGTATCTTTGGTGATGAAATCACCCTGTATAATAAAGTGTTTTTTTTTAAAGTCTATTTTGAAAGAAGTGATATAACATGCATCAGCTTTTGATGATGACAAATACATTATTTCATTTCGCATTTTATTATAACACAGGCAATCAAACAATTTCGGATGACCAAACACCTAAAACATTTTAAAAATTGTAGGAATTTTTAAATTCACATGTTCTATATTCTATACAATCTTTTTTGCATTCGAAACAATGAATATGTGCAAATGCATGAATATTTTTATTATTACAGAACAATGATGCTGAGTATTTTTTCATTTTCGAAACCAAATCTGTACGGGAATAACAAGACGGGCACAAGATGAAATGTTTTCCATTAACTGGATTGAACGAATTATAATACTTATTGCAGCTCGCATATTTAGTATGACACATATTCTCGTTGATGAAATTATCCAACGGATAATTCTTCTCAGGAATCTGGTAGGGTTCTCCACGTGAAGGAAAACTCAGCTTTATCTCAACATCTTTTCCACTATCGAACTCTTCATCATTTATAATTTCTCCATTACGTGAAATTGGGATCACGCAATGATATTCATCCACAAATTCATATGACTGACCTGACAAACTACTGATGGCACTATCTTCAAATTCAGACATAATGATACGTAACTGAAGAGGATAACAACAGAACTGATGAAAAAATACATTTTTTCATGATTTTTATACATTTTTGGAAACCATTCCTGTCCACCCTATAATCGAAATTTGCACCGGTAGATTGTGCATAGTGTCATGGTATTATCGATGAGATCATTAGTGCTCGATAAACAAACTTATTGTTGTTGTTGTTGCGATGAGATCATTGAGGCGTGGAAACGACGGATATTTTGTTATTGTTCTCTGCATGGTGGGCATGGTATTATGTTAATCCATGATCGAGCGTGATAAACAAACACACCTAGCAAATTATTATTGAATTCATTACACTGATGAGATCATGGCATAGGAAACGTAAACAGGGTGATTTCTAACTCAAAATAATATCAGCTCAAATTACCAAAAATCTGAGGACCAGGTACACTGAAAAACATTCCGAGGTATGCGTGACGTCAGGGTTCTTCAGTTTACCTACCAGAAGGTCTGCAACGTCTTCAGCTGCACATAGAAGAACTTGATGGCCGTTTGAGTTAGAAAGAGTATAGAGCCTTTTTTATTTCAAAATCTCGTGATTACTCTACTAGTGTGCACAAATAGCGGTATGAATAGATGGCAATATCGAAAAATGTCTGATTTAAATAATGAAATATGTTTTCATATACTTATTGGTTCGATAAGAACGAATACGATAATTGCAGCCAATTTGATGCAACTAACTCACATAATATATTACAATACTTATCTCGATGAATGTTCATAGATTTTTATTCGGATAATAAACGCTACATTGCGATATATTACTAAAACCTAATATAACAAGAAGATCAATATCAACGAATACACATTAAAATATGATCTGATTCAAATGTATATCACTCCTATGATATATTAGCTGAACATCACCTACTTACATTCAATTTCATCGTCACAACCAGATTATTTACAAGCGTTTTTTATTATACCTATAACCAGTTTTTCATGTATTCATTATAGCATAGTGACCCCAAGGAAGGAAATCAGATGAATCCTTGATGAGATATATCTTATCGTCATGAGGACTTAGCGCAATTTTCTGCTGTGTCGTAGAATAAACAATATGTTTGTTAGCTCTAATCAGATTTTGATGAACTTTTTTATCGACAGAATTCCTCAAACAGTGGATATAATCTTCAAATGTTATTTTAGTTCTGACTACAGACCTTTTGATACCTTTAGCTTCTTTGGTTGTACCAATATTCGAGAGAGTCACACCAATTTTAGCTATATCATAACCCTCTTCATCTAGGTTTCTTTGCTCATCCACCGGCGCCTTCTCATCAGTTTTGAGTAATTTGAACGTATATTGCTTTGATCTCAAACCAACAAAATCTGTTATAATTTCTCCATTGCATTCATCTTTGAACATTCCTAATACTTTTTTGTTGACACGAGGTATACCATATCTATTATTTGATATATAATCAGATGTATCGAAATGATGATGACAGTCTCGTCGAATTACTTCATATACGTTTTTGTTGCGAATTTCATAAATAAGTGAGTCAGTGTCGGTTTATAGTACAGAACAATCGTCGCCAAATTCATCGCACATATAGCCATAATGGAAATCATATATCGTTGTTTTAGCAATATCAAGTATACACATACCCACATATATTGGTTTGTTGAAATAAATCTCTGTTTTATTCAACTCAATGGCGACCAAATTCTCCGAGAATATTGTTGATGATTTGAATTCTGGTTTTGAAATCAACGCTTCAGCCGCATAACGTCCCGCCCATTTACTAACCAATTTTACGTTGGAATGTTTCCGTATATTCTCCATTGTTTTACCAAAGACAGCGTTATTCATAAGCTTGAATGAATTCTTCTCAAATTCATTTTCAGCGTGTTGTCTGAGGTACGTATTTAAGTCAATATATGATTTTAACCAAGCGGCCTGATCAAAAGCGATTATCCGATGAATTTTTGTTAGGATGAGCCCATTATCTAATGCCTGCTTCAAGTTCCGATAGTGTATAACATACTTCTCCTTATCATATACTGTAGTCAGGAGTTTCTGTTCTCTACAGCCAGGGGCGCAAAGATGTTCCGGACAAAAGGGTAAATCTCTATGTCTGTCATGCAGTTCTCGCGGATAATGGAGGTCAACTTCTAATATATAACCAACATCACTATTATCTGATATTGAGGTGACATCAAAATTTTCGACGTTCTCTTCCCATTTGAAATTACCCGTCGGCAGGTATTGTGACATAACCCACCCATACTGATTATTCACAACACAATACATAAGGTATGAATCTTGCAATGTTGGATACAAATCGGGCATATATTTATTATTAGCATGACTATATCGTTTGGAAACTCCACTGAAACCGCCTCGTATTCCACGTTCAAGGAACATTAATTGATCTATATCAGTTAGCAATTCTAAATTTATCCCAGTATGTTTTAGCATGCAATCCCAAGTGAAGCCAGGGAGAGTATATTAATGCGCAGTATAACATCGGTCTTGAGGTATAAATCGGAACATTCACCTAAATTTTGGCAACCAAATTGTTCCCATACTTTTTGTGCATGCACATACTGCTGTCGAGAAATATTTTTTTCCTCTAATTTATTATAGAAGGCCTCTCTAGATGGCAAAAAACCGTAATCGAATTTATCGAACCCATCCATGAAATCATATGGGTACACGCCCTTCTTATGAAGTAAATCCAGTTGAAAATCGTTCAAATCATTGAATTCGGGCCTGAGTAGCGGAAAATCATCTAGATATGATGCTAAAGTATCCAGAGATGAATTCATGAATCTGAAAGAATCAATGAATCTGAACTTTATCAAATTTTCATCTATGTTTTTAGTGAATAAAATATACTTTTCCTTCGTAATCGGAAGTAAATCGACGCGACACTCCATATCAGAAGCGATATTTTTAATGATAAAATTTGCATCATAATGGGATAAATTATGATAAACTACTGGAACGACATGCATATCCTTGAAATTTATGTTACAGCCTTCATGCGATATTCCGCGATAGTTATTGTTTGGGATGAGATGGAAATGGTCGCGTACTCTTATATCTTCCTCTCTAAAGGGTTTTTCGCAAATATGACAGTGTGTAGCATCTGATAAATTCGTTTGCTGTTCAGGGGTCAAAGGGTCTATGTCATAGGGACATAAAAAAACTGTTTCGAGATCAATAGCAAATTGTTTCAATTCACCAGCAAACCATTGTGCACAATCCGAACCACGATAGGACTGATAAAATGATAGTGAGTCATCATAGGAACACTTAACATAATACCCTATGCTACATGGTTCATGTTCCTGATAATTTTGGTCATGATCAACTGGTTTAAGTATACATTCTAAATCTGAATAAATTATAAATGGCGCCATTTGTTTGTTTTTGTAATTCTTGAAACTAAACATCTTGTTTG
The DNA here is from genome assembly GCA_918026855.4 of Phaedon cochleariae. Classification (NCBI taxonomy): domain Eukaryota; kingdom Metazoa; phylum Arthropoda; class Insecta; order Coleoptera; family Chrysomelidae; genus Phaedon; species Phaedon cochleariae. The sequence goes on along the minus strand of OU896711.1, from coordinate 32,388,113 downwards.
CCTCAGTAGGTAGCCTCATTAGTAAAGGAGCTGTACCAGTTCTGGAATCAAAACGCCACTTTTCCCATGTAAATCTCCATAAGAAAAGTTAAGGTTCATTCTGGTCATTTTTTACGCTTTCAAGGTCATCCGGCTCCGACGAGTGAGCTATCAGCAAGCTGCTGATAAGAACCGCAATAACACATCGATGCCAATAGCTGGGTCGATATACAGGGTGTTTGAGTTGAATATAAATTGAAGATATATACAGCTGTCCCACTAGTAGACCACCACACTTTAGGTGGGCTCTGCAAACAGATAGGTAATGAATGACAGATGACGTATAACAGATGTTCGTTGACAGATATCAAACTTTCGATGACACGTGTCTAGGCGACCTGCAAGCTAGCTACCTCGCAAGCCATCAGTTCAATAACAAAATTGAATATTTATATACAGGGTGTTAGAGTTGAATAAAAATTGAGAAAATTTATAGGGCAACTCATGAGTAGACCACCACACTTTAGGTGGGCTAAGCAATCATATTAGACAGCTAACGTATGACGTATGGCAGATGACGTTTGATAGAAGGCCGTTGACAGGATCAATGACACGTGACCAGGCGACTTGCTAGCAGGCTACCCCGCTGATGATTTCAATGATTTCATTCAATATGCAGTATGTTCAGATGGACCCGGCAAAACAGATAGGTAAAGTATGACGCACTAGCTGCTGATTCCGTTCAATATACAGGGTGTTTGAGTTATAGATATAGGGCAACTCGCGGGTAGACCACCCCACTTTGGGGGGAGGGCATCAGAGGGTTGAAGAGGGTGTGGGTACTCTAAGAGAAGAATTTTTAACGGGCACTTCGAAAATAATGGTTCGTCCATATGCGAAGTCTCAAAGTTTATGAGATATCATTTGAAATGTGCGTGTGGAAACGTTCAGTTAGGTATGTGATGGAAATAACTGTGTTCTAGCGGGAAAGCGGGGTAGCGCTGGCGCGAGCTTATCGAAACCGCAACAATAACACTTTAATGACAATAACAAGATTGAATTTTCATGTACAGGGCGTTTGAGTTGATTGAAAATTGAAAAAAATATATACAGAGTGTCCCACGGTTCGCGGTCTCATGTTTTAGCATGGAAGGAGTGTTTGAGTTGAAAGAAATATATACAGGGCGTCTCATGAATTATATATCACATTTTTAGAAGATTACAGCCAACGTATGACAGATGGCAGATATCATATGATAGATGACATGTGACCTTCCGGTGCTCATTGAAACTAAACGCTCAATTTACGTTTGATGGATACCACGTGACGCGCTCGGCAAGAGCAGAGGCCATCAAAATGGCTACCGGTTCGAGATGGCGCTAAAATGATAATACGTATGATTTGTTTTTTGTTTGTTTTTGAGGCTATATTGAAACAAAATGGTGATCGATTCGAAATAGTGCAGATATCATGCGAAACTTTCGGCCTATGATTCATTGCTTCACAGGTAAATTTCAAGTCCTTTTTCCCTAGACTCTACTGAAATTACAATTTGTGGGCCATAAGAGCCCATGTAGAGTAGATCACATTATTCCCTAGATCTAGAGGTACTTTTTCGAATGTGAATAACAAAATGCATCAATAACAGGGTCGATATACAGGGTGTTTGAATAGCAATACAAACTTATATAGGGCACTCGGGGCAAGAAGTTAAAGGTGGACTCAGCAGAAGTGTGACAGATGACGCTAGTTGACGATTTCGATCATTATACAGGGTGTATACATATATGGCGACTCATTCGATTGAAATTGCTAATCGCGTCACAACAGGCTGGAAACACATCCAATGACAATGAGATTGTTGCCATAGTTAACGAGCTGAAGGAGGCTAATATAATCAGAGAAGCGTGAAAAAACGTGAAAAAAGCGTCACGTTTTCGTCACACATGTGTTGAAAAGCGTTGAAAAAAAACGTCGAAAAAGCGTCACGAATCCGTCACGTTTTTGTCACGCTTTTTCAACGCTTGGCGCTTGGCGCTAAGGCGACTCATGAGTAGACCACCACACTTCAGATGGGCTTAGCAAACAGATAGCTGACGTATGACGTATGTCGGATAATCGTTGACAGGATCACCGATATGTGACTATGGGGGTACACCAGAGGATTGAAATCAAACACAATGTAGAAAATTATATAATATATTCAATAATCTATACAAATAGCAGCACATTTCCCCACCACCCTCGAGGTAGTGCCTTGTGGCGCGTTGCTTCTTTTTATAGTGGGAAGCTCTCCGGTAGACCTACTTTGACCACTTGCGGCGATAAATAATTAGGTTAACAATTTTTCTCAGACAGCACGAAGATTTATTCCTAAATTAATAGAAACACTTCATTAATTCGTCTGATGTATGTTTTCGCAGACAGCACGAAGATTAATTCCTAAATTAATAGAAACACTTCATTAATTCGTCTGATGGTTCTTTTTTGTTCGATTGCTAACCTAATCATTCATCACACATTTTACATAAAATTAATTAATTAATTATCAATTTCCATTGCTTCACCATTGATGGAATAATGGCCCCATGGTAACGCTTCATCGATTCCTGGTATAATGTATCTCTTATCATCATTTGGACTGAGAGCTATCTTGTTCTGCGTGATTGAATGGACCTGGTACTGTTTGGCTCTAATCAAGTTTTGTGATACTGTTTTCTGTTTGGCTGTTTCCAGACATTCAACATAGTCATCGAAAGTTATAGTTGTTTTAACAACAGACTTCTTTACACCTTTCGCCTTCTTCATTACACCCATATTCATGATTATATCATCGATTTCCTCCTGATCATAGTTTTCTGCATGCAATTCTGATCTTTTCTTTTCAATTTCATTTTCAGTTGTCAACACTTTGGTGGCATATAGTTTAGATCTCAAGCCCACATAGTCCGTCATTATTCGACTCTTGTTTTCATCTGACATCATTCCGAGCACTTTTTTATTGACCTGTGGTATTCCAAATTGGTTATTCATGGGATAGTCAGAGGTATCGAATCGTTGATGGCAATCTCGCTTCATGACTTCATATGGATCTCGATTGGTAATCTCATAGATGAGCGAGTCAGTATCAGTGTACAGAACGGAGCAATCATGGAATGTGTGAAGCATATAGTCGTAGTGAAAGTCATATAGGGTAGTCTTGGCGAGATCGAGAATGGCTTGACCGACGTATATGGGCTTATTCAGCCAGATTTCCAATTTCCCGAGCTCAACTGCTACCAAGTTCTCATTGAAAATGATACAGTTCTTAAACTCGGGTTTGGAAATATACGACTCAGCGCCATATCTCCCCGCCCACTCCGTTAGAAGCCTAACGTTGACTCTCTTACGAATGTTCTCCATCGTTTTCCCGAAAACAGCGTTGTTCATGAGTTTGAAGAGATTTTTCTCGAATTCATTTTTTGCCTGTTTACGGAGGTTGGTGTTGAGGTCAATATAGGATTTAAGCCATGGGGATTGCCGAAACTTGAGTACTCGGTGAATCTTTTTCAACACTAGGCCATGCTTCAGCGCCTGTTTCAAGGTGCGGTAGTGGATGACGTACTTCTCCTTATGATTTAACGTTGCCATCAACTTGGTAGGCTGAGATGATCTCGTTGGAGGCTTCATCGTCTTCGGATTGATGTGTTCAGGGCAGAAAGGAATGTCTTTATGTAGATTATGGAGGCGTTGTGGATACTCCAAGTCGACTTCCAAAATACATCCTTTATCAGCATCATCAGGAATAGCTGTGACGTCGATATTAGTGTCAGCCCATTCAAAGCCTCCATATGGTAACGACTGAGACATTGCCCAACCATATTGGTTGTTTACATCATAATACATCAAATATGAGTCTGGCTTTGATGAATTATAATTAGGCATGTACTTGTTGTTTGCTTGAGCTCTTCGTTTAGAACAAACTTGGCTCAATCCTCCTCGGATACCTTGCTCAACAAATAGAAACATGTCTACATCGGTAAGCAGTTCCAACTCTTGCTTTGTATGCTTCAGCATGGCGTCCCACGTGAACCCTGGTAGTGTGAAATAATGAGCAGGATCGAGACCATAGGCGTTGTGGCAGCTGGATCGAAACTGCTCAAAAACATCGGCTAACAGCATAATGTCCGTTTTCATGTAGAGGTCAACATATTGACCCAAGTCTTTACAGCCAAATTTCGACCATACCAGCTTGGCGTGAAGGTAGTGTCTACGGGGGCATGGCTTGTCATACAATTTACTGTAAAATGACTCTATTGGAGGAAGCTGAGTTTCATCGAATCTTTCGAATGAGTCGATATAATCGTAGGGCATCACTCCTTTTTTAGTTAACAACTGGAGCTGATCATTGGAAATATTAGAAAATTGTGATTTTAAATTTGGAAATTCCTCCAGATATGATGCCAACATATCTAGAGAAGAGTTCATGAAGCGAAATGAGTCAATGAACCGAAACTGAATGGAAGTAGCATCAACATGTTTCGTAAAAGATATATATTTCTCTTTAGTGATTGGTAATAAATCGATTTTGCCCTTCATTTTGGTCGTTTTTCACGTTGACGCAAGCTCCTTTGTGCTTAATCTGCGGTGGCAGCTCAATGTATGATGATCCAAGTTGAGGTGTAAACTTGTTGATGTTCACCCCCAGATTGATGATAATTTTTAGCGCCCATCCGCTGTCACGCTCTTGGAATTCCTCTAGCTCCGTCAAAATTGGTGCGGTAACTTTTTCGTTGAACCATACTTTTAAATCGGTATCCTTGTAGATGGGTGAGTTTGATGTTGTAAAGTACTTGTACTCTTTTCCATTATATGGGGGACCAAGTGGATGGAATGGCGTGCAGGGTATGCAAACATTTTTGCTTTTGCGTGTGCGCATGCAAATCAAGACATAAAAATGGGGTAGTTGGGTGTTTTGCGACAGTCTTCCAATGTCTGTGGCAGAGTACAAACGTCAGTTGCAGGAATTCCAGAAGAAAATAAAAGAACTAGAAGCTACAATAAAACATTACGAGGATAAGCAGCTGATCATTAGAAATTTTTCGAGAATTACATTATTAGAAGACGCTATCAAAACTCGACGCATACCTACAACGCAGCAAACTACGAAAAAAATATGGCTATTTTGAAAGCAACATACGTATTGCTGTTCGCAATTATGAACAATATATTGTACATGAATGTGCCGAACAAAGTTAGCGAAGCGGGAATTTGTTTCAATAATCGATCATGTCAGTGGATTGGTATGAGAAGAGGGTACATCAATGATGGTCGGATGGAAGTATTCTCAATACAAGTGCCGAAAAACGCAACGAAATATAGAATTCGTTTGATTTTCGATGATAGGACCTTTGGGGAGCTAGGACAATGGCAGTTTTTCGAAAACACATCAACAACAATTATTCCGACATCCCCAGCACCAGTGGACCATGAAAAATTCGTCACATCATCGAATATTATATCGAATATTAATTTAGCATTCATAGTCGTGATAATTCTGATAAATATCATTCAGTTATTTTTCATGAAGAAATAAAATCGAATATAATCAACTTGTTGTGCATATTTTCCGTTTAGAATTCACTGATTTGGTCGGTAACTTCCTGTGATAATGATGAAGTCTCATACGATTGCGGTTGCTGTTTTTTTCCAACGATTCAGATTGTAGCGAGAACATCCTGTTTTTGCGGTTGATTGTTATTCCAACAGTTTAGATAAGGTCGAGAATATCCTGTACATGTGGTCGTATGTTTTTTCCAACATTTCAGATAAGTTCAGAAATATCCGGCAAATGTGGGTAGATATTGTGTTCTATTTGGTTTTTACGTGGTGAGTAAAACCGCAGAAAATAACGAATGTTATTCACATATCGCGCGCGTTCAGTATCCCCTTTTCCCCACATATCTTTCTGCCTATATAACCAATGTCGCAACGCTCTAACATCCATTCGAATCGCAGTTCGCAGCTCATTGAACAACAGTTAGTGCTATATTGTGTGTGCGTGCATCATCAAAAATAGTAAGTACCTTTTTTTATCAAAGTGCTAATTTCTTTTATGAAGCTTTCATAGTTTTCCCATTTCGAGTTTTTTTTTTCGAACCAACAACAATAGCAATAACTGCCTTTTGTTTCAATTCAAGTGTTCATCCTCAGTCCTGCATATGTTATAGTCCTTTTCCATTATATTCAGAGTTTTTTCGAAAAATAATTCAACCAAGTGTCAACGATTAATCTGAAATTGTAAATGATTCATCCCAGTGCTCGTTGTTTCTACCCTATATAATATTACAGTTTTATCGTGGATTATTTCATCCAAGTGCTAATTTGTATACCCTATCCTATATAATCCATCGTTTTTCATTTTATTTTTTCCAAATAATTACTTGAATATATAAAAGATAACGATGCACCGGTGTTTTATGCATTTTACACCAATAGATAATGATTATTTCATTATAAACCTTGGCATATTATGATTAATAAACATTGCTTTGACATACTTCCTGAATATCTCCCTATATATATATCCGGTGATATCCATCCATAGATTGCTGTTATCTGTAGTCACATACCGACATTCGTTGGAAATGCGAAAAATTTAGATTGCTACTATCTGTGACCATGAAACCAAATGACAGGACATGTGAAAAATTAATCGCAACAATGTGCAGCCACATAAACCAAATATATTTGAGATAAGAAACATAGATTGCTGTTATCTACAGCCACATGCCGACATTTGTTGGAAATGCGAAAAATTTAGATTGCTGTTATCTGCAGCCAGTATAATATGCCAACATTCGCTGGAAATGCAAAAAATTTAATAGCTCGAGAGTATAAAATAAGCTAGCCGTATCTAGACGAATCATTCGATCGAGTGTTCGAGTATCTTAGACAGTGTTCAGCACCAATTGACAATTTAGTGTTTGTGCCTTTTATCTTGAAGAAAAGTAAGTTTTTATATTTCTTTAGCGCTTTTCTATTCGTTCTGGTCGCTTTACGCAACTTATTCACTATGAGTCGTTATACAGGATGTTTTTTAAAATCATATAGTCACATATCTAATCAACAAATACCGACTAAAGTAAGTGGAGTTGACTAGTCATTACGTGTTATTCTCAAATGCTTACAAACACAATGAAATACGGATAATTTTGACATCATTTATTTTTTAGATATTATACCAACATTTTCAAGTTCAGTAAGAATAAATGCGATCTCGTTGTTGTTCTTATCTGATTCCATTAAATATCTCAGTCTATCCACCAAGACATTCGGATCTGTCCATCCATCTAAAATATTGTACTCTTCATTCCCAATACTGGCTTCAGGCTCCACGCTCGACTTTGGACGTTTAGGCTTGGTCTTATTTTTGAAGAGGGGTCTGATAATTTTATCGAATTTCTCCTTATCAGCTTGTCCTCGTAATCGCCCTAATCGATCTCTATGAATAGAGCTGATTTCTAGCATCTGTTTATACATCTGGTGATCCAGAGGCGTGTAATTTCGAGGGTTCTTGGAAAAAAATAATAATTCCAAAAGACCCAGAGTACTTTTAAAATCGACATTATCTACGCCTATGTATTGGTCCTCAAAGCGTAGATTCTTATGTCCAAGTGTCCATCTGCCGTCAACATATTTCGGTCCATAAGCATTATCATAATCTGCACAGTGATATTTATCTAATGCTTGCTCTGATGAATGTGGTTTAAACTCTATGATGTGAACGCTATGGTGTCTGATATACAGCTGAAGACTTTTGAATACATCTGAAGACATCTGAATACATCTGAATACCTCTGAATACCTCTGAAGACTTCTGAAGACATCTGAAGACTTCTGAATACCTCTGAAGACCTCTGAAGACATCTGAAGACATCTGAAGGCGTGATCTGAAGACCTCCGAATACCTTTGAATACTTCTGTACGTGTGATCAGATGATTTATGCGAACGCAATTATCTAATCAGTCTGATTATTCATGAACAGGAGTGATGGACATTCCTCATATGGCGGTACATGTCAGTTCTAGTCAAGAATTTCCCACATTTCTCACACAATAGCTGATGTCTATTATAGGTAAATTTTCGCTTTTTAAAACTTTCCCACGTTCTATTGATGTTGAAAGCAATCCGCTCTCCAGTATTGAGACACTCTGTTATAAAACAATTTCCACAAAGTTCTCGTACCGTTTTCGCTTCTTGATTACAGCGCTCGCAAATATTCGTCATAACTACTCTGCAGTAGAATGTTGAATGATGTACTGGATATTGAAATAAGTAATAATGATTACAGCGTCGATTATATAATGATCATGATATTAGCTTCGAGCAACATTTTTACTATTTTTACTAACGTAGATATTTCCGTATACCTATCTCAGTTATTTTCCCGTTTCGAATTATTATTTCGAAAGATTCATGAAACAGATAATTAGTCTAGTGGCCATTTTTCGAAATATTAAAAATATTATATGGTCACACTACTTCTCATCCGTCAATTCGCGTCACTGCATGCAGGTGGCGCTGCGGAGACTGCCTACATTTCGCCGCTGAACGTCTGTCGGATTCCTATAAATACTGTGACCATGTGAAACATAAATTAATCTAACTTGGATGAAATCTCATTAGTAAGTAGTTTACTCAACTAATATTTTATATTGATCTAAAATGATGAATGGGTGATAACAACACATAGTTAATTTGAACGATACAGGAGCCACGTAGAGTGATTAATCATTTTTCCGGTGGATCTGACACTGTTTATAGTGTGAAATCTACTCTGTACTATTATATACCCAACTCTCAACTTTTGTGACCATGTAATATTCGGTTATTGCATTTCACTCTAAAGTGATATTGATACTAGCTCGGGTCTTGAGTAGGATGTTCACATTCGAAATTGTTACTTTCAACTATTTGTGTTTATTCAATATTTTTAGAGAGATAAATAGAGCGAGTATACTAATTGAAAAGATTACACTTTAATATACTAGACTATACATTTACTCAAAAGCTTAGTGGTCCTCCTGGGAACGGGTGTTCACTCTATTTTTTTTTACTGTGTATCTGTTCCTGGGAACGGGTGTTCACTCTATTTTTTTTTACTGTGTATCTGTCTACAAATATAAGATCATAGAAAGAATCTGCGTATGCGTTTCAATGTGTATGAGTGCGCATGCGTGGACAAGGATAGATCCGGAATAAAAGGGTGATATGCGCATGCGTCTCAGGAGGGAGAATGCTCAAACTTCAAAATCTTTCAATCTATCGCATTCTATCACTGACCCCGCTCGAGTGTAGACGTATTTTTACGTATCAATTAGAGTTGTTATTTTTTCAGTTGTTGAAAATGTCGCTGTTTGCTGATTTGGTGAAGTACATCGCTTCTATATTGGGCTTTGTAACATCAAACAATGATGAGCAAGAGATGAGAAAAGGTCTTCGTGAATGTGGAAAAGGAATAAAACGGCTTAACGATGCAATGAGATATGCGAAGACCCTTGGGGAGAAGCAGCACCTGGAGGCCTGTCTTCGGAATATCAGAAGTTTGCGGAACCAGTTTAAAGCACTTCAGAAGAAGGGAGCTGGCATTATAACAAGAAGGGAAACTGCTAAACATCGAGTTCGCTGGGAAGATTCTATGTCAGCTTTCCAGAGTCGAATTCGGACTGGAGTAATCTCGAATTTAAAACATAAGGATCCTGCAGCCTTCTTGACCGATTGCAGAGCGTTGTTCAGCCGGCGCATTCAGAATGCTCTCAAGAAAGATGCTGCAATCAAGGTGAATACTGTTTTCTGCGGGGAGTTTGAGCTTGTGAAGGGAGATAGTGTACTTAGAGAGTACAAGTACTTTACAACATCAAACTCACCCATCTACAAGGATACCGATTCAAATGTATGGTTCGACGAAAAAGTTACCGCACCAATTTTGACGGAGCTAGAGGAATTCCAAGAGCGTGACAGCGGATGGGCACTAAAAAATATCATCAATCTGGGGGTGAACATCAACAAGTTTACACCTCAACTTGGATCATCATACATTGAGCTGCCACCGCAGATTAAGCACAAAGGAGCTTGCATCAACGTCAAAAACGAAGATGATTTATGCTTTGGGTGGGCTGTGACGTCTGCTTTGTATCCCGCTAACATTAATGTCAATAGAACTTGTTCGTATCCTCATCCGTCTACTGTTCTTAACCTCAAGGGCATTCAGTTTCCGATGACGGTCAAACAGATTCCTCGGTTCGAGAAGCAGAATGGGTTATCAGTCAATGTATATATCCTAGAGAAGAAATCCAAAACCTTGCAGACAATGCCCACATACTTAACAAAGGAAAAGGAAGATAGACACGTCAATCTCCTACTCATTCAGGATCGTTACTTCGATGAGAAAGATGCTTGCGAAACATCCCCAACCAAGTATCATTATGTGTGGGTGAAGGATCTGTCCAGACTTCTTTCTTCTCAGCTCAGTAAAGATGGACATAAGAAGTTCTTCTGCGACCGCTGTCTTCATTATTTCTATTCTGAAGATAAACTCATTAAACATACTGAGAGCTGCTTGAAAATAAATGAGACCGCAATCAGAATGCCGGAGGAGGGGAAAAACATTCTGAAATTTAAAAATCATAAAAACAAGGAGAAGGCCCCATTCATAGTTTATGCTGATTTGGAGTCTGTTCTGGAAAATACGGGAGATCCGAAGAAGCCTCAGCACCACGTTCCAGCTGCCGTTGGTTACTTTATGAAATGTTCCTACGACGATTCTCTCTCCTTTTATCGCTCAAACCGAGGGCAGGACTGTATGGCGTGGTTCGCTGATGAGCTCAACCAGTTGGCCGAGGATATGTCTACGGTATTTTTATGTCCATATAACATCACTATGTCTACTGAGCAGGAAGTTGAGTTCCAAAGAGCTAAACATTGCCATATTTGCGAACAGCCTTTTGGACCTACCGATAAGAAAGTTCGTGATCATAATCACCTGATTCCTGAAAACAACTATAGAGGCCCTGCGCATGAAAGCTGCAACGTTCGATACCAGGACAGCCATGTGGTGCCAGTTGTGTTTCACAATTTGAGTGGTTATGATGCAAATTTTATTATCGAAGATATAGCATCCAAAATGAAGGGCAAAATCGATTTATTACCAATCACTAAAGAGAAATATATATCTTTTACGAAACATGTTGATGCTACTTCCATTCAGTTTCGGTTCATTGACTCATTTCGCTTCATGAACTCTTCTCTAGATATGTTGGCATCATATCTGGAGGAATTTCCAAATTTAAAATCACAATTTTCTAATATTTCCAATGATCAGCTCCAGTTGTTAACTAAAAAAGGAGTGATGCCCTACGATTATATCGACTCATTCGAAAGATTCGATGAAACTCAGCTTCCTCCAATAGAGTCATTTTACAGTAAATTGTATGACAAGCCATGCCCCCGTAGACACTACCTTCACGCCAAGCTGGTATGGTCGAAATTTGGCTGTAAAGACTTGGGTCAATATGTTGACCTCTACATGAAAACGGACATTATGCTGTTAGCCGATGTTTTTGAGCAGTTTCGATCCAGCTGCCACAACACCTATGGTCTCGATCCTGCTCATTATTTCACACTACCAGGGTTCACGTGGGACGCCATGCTGAAGCATACAAAGCAAGAGTTGGAACTGCTTACCGATGTAGACATGTTTCTATTTGTTGAGCAAGGTATCCGAGGAGGATTGAGCCAAGTTTGTTCTAAACGAAGAGCTCAAGCAAACAACAAGTACATGCCTAATTATAATTCATCAAAGCCAGACTCATATTTGATGTATTATGATGTAAACAACCAATATGGTTGGGCAATGTCTCAGTCGTTACCATATGGAGGCTTTGAATGGGCTGACACTAATATCGACGTCACAGCTATTCCTGATGATGCTGATAAAGGATGTATTTTGGAAGTCGACTTGGAGTATCCACAACGCCTCCATAATCTACATAAAGACATTCCTTTCTGCCCTGAACACATCAATCCGAAGACGATGAAGCCTCCAACGAGATCATCTCAGCCTACCAAGTTGATGGCAACGTTAAATCATAAGGAGAAGTACGTCATCCACTACCGCACCTTGAAACAGGCGCTGAAGCATGGCCTAGTGTTGAAAAAGATTCACCGAGTACTCAAGTTTCGGCAATCCCCATGGCTTAAATCCTATATTGACCTCAACACCAACCTCCGTAAACAGGCAAAAAATGAATTCGAGAAAAATCTCTTCAAACTCATGAACAACGCTGTTTTCGGGAAAACGATGGAGAACATTCGTAAGAGAGTCAACGTTAGGCTTCTAACGGAGTGGGCGGGGAGATATGGCGCTGAGTCGTATATTTCCAAACCCGAGTTTAAGAACTGTATCATTTTCAATGAGAACTTGGTAGCAGTTGAGCTCGGGAAATTGGAAATCTGGCTGAATAAGCCCATATACGTCGGTCAAGCCATTCTCGATCTCGCCAAGACTACCCTATATGACTTTCACTACGACTATATGCTTCACACATTCCATGATTGCTCCGTTCTGTACACTGATACTGACTCGCTCATCTATGAGATTACCAATCGAGATCCATATGAAGTCATGAAGCGAGATTGCCATCAACGATTCGATACCTCTGACTATCCTATGAATAACCAATTTGGAATACCACAGGTCAATAAAAAAGTGCTCGGAATGATGTCAGATGAAAACAAGAGTCGAATAATGACGGACTATGTGGGCTTGAGATCTAAACTATATGCCACCAAAGTGTTGACAACTGAAAATGAAATTGAAAAGAAAAGATCAGAATTGCATGCAGAAAACTATGATCAGGAGGAAATCGATGATATAATCATGAATATGGGTGTAATGAAGAAGGCGAAAGGTGTAAATAAGTCTGTTGTTAAAACAACTATAACTTTCGATGACTATGTTGAATGTCTGGAAACAGCCAAACAGAAAACAGTATCACAAAACTTGATTAGAGCCAAACAGTACCAGGTCCATTCAATCACGCAGAACAAGATAGCTCTCAGTCCAAATGATGATAAGAGATACATTATACCAGGAATCGATGAAGCGTTACCATGGGGCCATTATTCCATCAATGGTGAAGCAATGGAAATTGATAATTAATTAATTAATTTTATGTAAAATGTGTGATGAATGATTAGGTTAGCAATCGAACAAAAAAGAACCATCAGACGAATTAATGAAGTGTTTCTATTAATTTAGGAATTAATCTTCGTGCTGTCTGCGAAAACATACATCAGACGAATCAATGAAGTGTTTCTATTAATTTAGGAATAAATCTTCGTGCTGTCTGCGAAAACATACATCAGACGAATTAATGAAGTGTTTCTATTAATTTAGGAATAAATCTTCGTGCTGTCTGAGAAAAATTGTTAACCTAATTATTTATCGCCGCAAGTGGTCAAAGTAGGTCTACCGGAGAGCTTCCCACTATAAAAAGAAGCAACGCGCCACAAGGCACTACCTCGAGGGTGGTGGGGAAATGTGCTGCTATTTGTATAGATTATTGAATATATTATATAATTTTCTACATTGTGTTTGATTTCAATCCTCTGGTGTACCCCCATAGTCACATATCGGTGATCCTGTCAACGATTATCCAACATACGTCATACGTCAGCTATCTGTTTGCTAAGCCCATCTGAAGTGTGGTGGTCTACTCATGAGTCGCCTTAGCGCCAAGCGCCAAGCGCCAAGCGTTGAAAAAGCGTGACAAAAACGTGACGGATTCGTGACGCTTTTTCGACGTTTTTTTTCAACGCTTTTCAACACATGTGTGACGAAAACGTGACGCTTTTTTCACGTTTTTTCACGCTTCTCTGATTATATTAGCCTCCTTCAGCTCGTTAACTATGGCAACAATCTCATTGTCATTGGATGTGTTTCCAGCCTGTTGTGACGCGATTAGCAATTTCAATCGAATGAGTCGCCATATATGTATACACCCTGTATAATGATCGAAATCGTCAACTAGCGTCATCTGTCACACTTCTGCTGAGTCCACCTTTAACTTCTTGCCCCGAGTGCCCTATATAAGTTTGTATTGCTATTCAAACACCCTGTATATCGACCCTGTTATTGATGCATTTTGTTATTCACATTCGAAAAAGTACCTCTAGATCTAGGGAATAATGTGATCTACTCTACATGGGCTCTTATGGCCCACAAATTGTAATTTCAGTAGAGTCTAGGGAAAAAGGACTTGAAATTTACCTGTGAAGCAATGAATCATAGGCCGAAAGTTTCGCATGATATCTGCACTATTTCGAATCGATCACCATTTTGTTTCAATATAGCCTCAAAAACAAACAAAAAACAAATCATACGTATTATCATTTTAGCGCCATCTCGAACCGGTAGCCATTTTGATGGTCTCTGCTCTTGCCGAGCGCGTCACGTGGTATCCATCAAACGTAAATTGAGCGTTTAGTTTCAAAGAGCACCGGAAGGTCACATGTCATCTATCATATGATATCTGCCATCTGTCATACGTTGGCTGTAATCTTCTAAAAATGTGATATATAATTCATGAGACGCCCTGTATATATTTCTTTCAACTCAAACACTCCTTCCATGCTAAAACATGAGACCGCGAACCGTGGGACACTCTGTATATATTTTTTTCAATTTTCAATCAACTCAAACGCCCTGTACATGAAAATTCAATCTTGTTATTGTCATTAAAGTGTTATTGTTGCGGTTTCGATAAGCTCGCGCCAGAGCTACCTCGCTTTCCCGCTAGAACACAGTTATTTCCATCACATACCTAACTGAACGTTTCCACACACACATTTCAAATGATATCTCATAAACTTTGAGACTTCGCATATGGACGAACCATTATTTTCGAAGTGCCCGTTAAAAATTCTTCTCTTAGAGTACCCACACCCTCTTCAACCCTCTGATGCCCTCCCCCCAAAGTGGGGTGGTCTACCCGCGAGTTGCCCTATATCTATAACTCAAACACCCTGTATATTGAACGGAATCAGCAGCTAGTGCGTCATACTTTACCTATCTGTTTTGCCGGGTCCATCTGAACATACTGCATATTGAATGAAATCATTGAAATCATCAGCGGGGTAGCCTGCTAGCAAGTCGCCTGGTCACGTGTCATTGATCCTGTCAACGGCCTTCTATCAAACGTCATCTGCCATACGTCATACGTTAGCTGTCTAATATGATTGCTTAGCCCACCTAAAGTGTGGTGGTCTACTCATGAGTTGCCCTATAAATTTTCTCAATTTTTATTCAACTCTAACACCCTGTATATAAATATTCAATTTTGTTATTGAACTGATGGCTTGCGAGGTAGCTAGCTTGCAGGTCGCCTAGACACGTGTCATCGAAAGTTTGATATCTGTCAACGAACATCTGTTATACGTCATCTGTCATTCATTACCTATCTGTTTGCAGAGCCCACCTAAAGTGTGGTGGTCTACTAGTGGGACAGCTGTATATATCTTCAATTTATATTCAACTCAAACACCCTGTATATCGACCCAGCTATTGGCATCGATGTGTTATTGCGGTTCTTATCAGCAGCTTGCTGATAGCTCACTCGTCGGAGCCGGATGACCTTGAAAGCGTAAAAAATGACCAGAATGAACCTTAACTTTTCTTATGGAGATTTACATGGGAAAAGTGGCGTTTTGATTCCAGAACTGGTACAGCTCCTTTACTCTCATTTTACACTCATTGATCTTTACACATTCTTCTGTATGTTCAGTTAACCCCAATTTTGTGTAGAAATAATTGAGGCAGCGATCACAGAAATATTTCTTCACCTTCATTTTACTTGATTGTGATGAAACTAGTCGCGACAAGTCCTTGATCCACACGTAATGATATCGAATGAGGGATCGAGATGCTGAACCATCATTATCATCATTATCATCAGCGAAATATTGATCTTGAATGAGCAGGAGATTGACGTGTTGGTCCTTTTTGTCCTTGGTTAGATAAGTTGGCAGAGTTATGAAATTCTTCTTATTCATCTTCAAAATGTAAACATTGATAGAAATGTTGTTCTGTTTTTCGAATCGTGGAATCTGTTTGATTGTCATCGGAAACTGAATACCATTCAAATCGAAAACTTTGGAGGGGTGGGGGTATGAGGAGGTTCGATCACTACGTTTTTGATTGGCTGGGTACATAGCAGATACAACCGCCCAAATAAAACATCGATCATCATCATTCTTGATATTGATGCATGCCTGTTTCCTTTTCATCACCTTTGGCAAATCAATGTATGAAGAACCCAATTGTGGAGTGAATTTGTTGATGCTCACTTGCAGATTCAAAATATTTTCGAGTGCCCAACCTGAATCTCTCTCCTGAAATTCATCTAGATTGGACAACACTTTATTCTGAACATGAATAGTAAACCATTCAGTTAATTTTGTATCTCTATATATTTCTACATTGGGTGTATTGAGATATTTCAATTCTTGTATGTCCTCATCACCTCTCCTCCTAACGAATCCACCGCAGAATGTTACGTTGACCTTGAAAGCCTCTTCTTTTTTCAGTGTCTTCTGTATTCTACGACGGAATAGTGCCTCACAGTCGATCAAAAACTCGGTGACATCCTCATGACGTAAGTTGGTTATCAAACCAGTCATGATACGAGAATTGAAGGCTGATGCAGTGTCCTGCCAGGAAATACGATGTTTCGTAGTCTCTACTTTTTGGATAGCATGTCCGGAGCCTTGTACACGAAATATTTTGAATTGGTGTCGCAGACTCTTCACAGTAGACTGCGCTGTAGAAAGATGATTCTTTTCGCCCACGTTGCTACTATTTTTCAGTTTCCTAGTAATATGCCTAACTGCTCTCGTACATTCTTTGAGGCCATCTGATGCCACGGCTTTATATATAAATCCTTTATTTAGTCAATTTGGCTAATTTACATTTTCATGTCATTGCAATAGTCACAATGAGATCGGTATATAGTTAATTCATACACTTGTCACAAAAAAAATATTTACACATAATTTATATATATATACACATCTATACACATCCAAAAAAAAAATATTTGATAAATACACAAAATAATTTAAAACATACTAACACATGTACATTGGCGTTATCTGAATATTAAAATAATCTTAACAAAATGAGGAAGTGGCTACTAGGATTTTCATTGATTGAGAAAATATGATTTCAACTTTGTCTTGAAGGATGTTAAAGATGTTAAATCTTTGATCTCTTCTGGCAGCTTATTATAGCTATCAAGTCCTTTGAAAAAAACAGAATTTTGAGTATGTGTTAATGTGACTTGTTGAATATGGAAGTTAGATCTAGATCTTGTATTGTATCCATGGATCTGGTCATTGTATAAAACTTTTTCTTGTAGATATGTTGGAGAAATTTTATTTCTTATTTTGAAAATGAGGATTAATGTTTGGTAGAGGAGAAAAGGAATAACTGGTAACCATTCTAGTTGCTTCAACATATCTCTTATTGGTGTTAGTCTTGGGCAATTTAGAATTATGCGCATCGCTCGATTTTGGAGTTTCTGTAAACGAGCTAGATCATTCTGTTTCAGAAGATATAGAATTGTAGAACAATAAGTAAGTATCATGTTGAGCCAAGAAGCGATCAAGCAACACATTGATTTTGACGATGAGAGAACTTGTCAGAGACATCTTCACTACTCAAATAATTCAGTATATGAGATTTTAATCAATTCAATCAATTGGTTTACCTCCAGTACTTATATCAAAATGTGTAGTCTCTATCGGCGAGATGTAGATAATCTGAAACAATGAGAATTATTACTACAATATAGCTATCATGTCATTCAGCCAATGATACAAAATAGTAAAATCACGAAACTATTCGAGAGTATATGAATATTCCGACAACATTCAGTGGAAGTAATGAGGCATTAATCAAGCCAGGAGGTCATACAACAACTTCAATGTGAACATTGAAGTGTCGATTTTAGTATTTTTTGCTCCATAAATAAGTTTTTATAAAAATAACCATTAATTCCATGAAGTATTCTATTTTATTAATTTCACATTTTCTACCATGTTGGTGAATAATTTGTCTCATATCGCCATCAAGCTTTCGATACTCCAATTTTGTTGATAATGATTATTCATTTTTATATACAGGTGTCTGCGTCTTCCCAAAATATCCTGAAACTGATGATAGCATATATATGTCCGAAACCCTTAACGAGTGGAGATATATATATCAATATTCAATATATTGATCATATGGATGACTCTGAGTTTGCTCCATTCAATAATACGCTAATATACAAAAGTTACACTCCTACCCACTCAATCAATATATTGTATCGTATTGTTCACATACTCCACTTTAATTAACTTGTCCCACTCGCATCATTTTGTTGAATCACACTCATACAATATCATCTAGAAAGGCAGTTATAAGGGTAACTATTTGTACCATTATCAAAATGTAGCTGAACGTTATTCGTTTCTGATATCCACAATGAGTGTTTCTACATGAAGTACTCATAATGCGATATAGTCAATAGCTGCAGCTGATGTGTTCAGACGATTTTGGCGCTATTTCACGGCGTTTATCACCAATAGACTCTCCTAATACATAGATTGATGCATATTATTTCAATAATGATATCAGCATTTAATTATATATTATGACATGCTCCATAATGAAAGCTGAATCAGAGCGGGTATATAGAAAAAAACCTAGAAAAATTTGCAAAAGCCTGAAGGCTACAGCATAGCTGAAGTTATACCTAGTCAACTACCTACCTCAATGATGTTTGGTATATCCATATAATACGCTATGTGCGAAATGAATGGTTTATTCATATATTTATTCAAAAGCCGCATTATAGTTGCTTAGTTATCAGATATTGAAAATGTTGTGCTATGGATGATTGATTTTGTATGGATAAACATCTTGATGTTGCGATGATCTAACTTGAATAGCTAACAACTGTAAACTAATAATAATAATACCTCTCGGAATATTCTCAATAAAATTGGTAGGAGCACACCATCTGAAAGATTCACTCTGACATTTCTATTTTTACAAATTATGTCTCAGAAAAATCAATATTCCACCTTCTCTCCTTCGGACAATATTGAAAAAATATGAAATATCATGAAACAAAAACAACTATAAATATATATATATATATATATTCAATTAATATTAGTAGCTGTATAAATCAATAGATTAGGTATAGGTTTTGTGGGGATGCAGCTGATGTGGGACTCAAAAGAAAACTCTTTTTACTTTTGAGAAAGCTTTCGGAATTTATTTAATTCCTTCGTCAGTCTCTCTAAAATGGAATGCACAATTATAATATTCAGAAGAAATGGGTATTAAAAATATATATATATAAATTCATATATATATGTGTGTGTATGTATATACACATACACGTATATATGGCCTCAGGCTGGTATCAAGCAGCCTCAAGCGCATGAACAAATCATTTTAACATTCAGAGATACATATTCACCTATATATCAGAATACTTGTGGTCTTTGGACTCTTCCGGGGTGTTGGAAATCATTACAATGGTTACAGTGTACAAAAAAACTGCATATTTTCATACGAATACACGTTTTTACGCTTCAGAGTGAGTTTCGGGGGTAACGTTCAGCGGCAGCGCTAGAGCACCTGATGTAGCTGTAAACCAATATCATAATTTTCTAATTCCAGATTTTTTCACTGAAAATTAGCATGAACATGTGGTTTCGTTCCTAAAATGTAATGCCCGATGTATATGCTGAGTGAATTTTATTTGAGAAATGTCTGAAAGGTGCCAGGACGAATTACTCTGGTGGATTTGATGGATGGATTTTATCCTGAATCAAATCTCTGAACATAATGATTGAATCATGATCATGATAATTGATGGAAAATGGTCCAAATTATTAGAAACGATATCGCAAAACAATATAATCACTCTCACATACACATAATAAATACTTACGTAGGTAATACGTAATAATTTTTCGACTATTTTCGTGATATTTTTATATTAGTCGCAAAACCCAGAAAAAAATCGTCAACAGATGAAATTATGACATATTCAGTGATGTCATATACCTATAGCTCTTTGAATGTTTTGATCAGTTTTGATTGAGATGAATATATATGATTTTATGTTGAAGCATCGTGCTTATTCACTGTGATAACCTTGAATAAATTAAATCTCTATGATTTTGATATGTATCATTGGGAAACGGAAATATGTCAACAGTAGATAGAACCTAGCGAGGTGGCTCTGAATTTGCCATATATTCTCCCATTTCACAAGTTTCATAGCCGAGGTATATAGGATGTTTTATCAATTCTGCTCATTTCTATGTGGGGTCATAAATAACGAACGATCAATCATATTTCCATGATATTTGGCATGAAATCTACCCCATTCACTACCACAGCGACTGGCATCATACTACTCAGGAAAATATCCATCGATTCCGGATCATCAAGAATAGGATGAAATGTTGTATAATATGGAATTCTCAGAATTCGCATCCAAATTCGTAAGGGCCATGGAAATATAATCAAAGAAGTATTTTATATGAAGAAATTGATGTGTTATAGTGGAACATGTCGTATTCATAAGACAATTATGGAAATTCAATCGTTTGTGAAGTTTTCTCCAATGTTATAATCAGTTTTCGCGCATAATTTTGAACTTGAACGAGTTTCCTTCAGGATTGGGCCGATTGAAATTGTGATATTTCGCATTATCGATATTGAATCATGAAAATATCCTGATGTCAACATTCCATCGGATTTAATAGCTATACACATTGTTTGCATTCATTCAAAACTCAAATATGTAGTTACATATTCATGATTATTGCAATATTTTTCAAATTTTTATACGCTCCTGTAGTCACGTTAATGTCATTATTATTAATGAGAAAGGAGATTGTCAAAGAATCAGAATGCATTATTTGAATTGAGACTGTAATTCTCCTAAAACAACTAAAAAACATCGATATATCTTGAAGTCTCATCATTATTGGGTAAAATATATGAAACAATCGTTTGATTATTGAAATACCGCATGAAATGTTGAATTGAATGCCCTGGAAAAGTTCTGCTCGGTCGCGAAAGGATATTTTCTTCCCCACTCAAGAGCAACCAATTTCTAAAGAATGTGAATGCAGGGCGATTGAAGATATGATGAAGAAATTTTACGTACAGACCAGTGCAAAACGTATTGAAGTGGTACTTATTCAATATGCATATAAAAATTTAGGAAATAACTGAACAATGATGCAATGAAAATGAGTACATCAGAATAGTTTCGGAATTTAGTGTGGGAAATCAAAACTATCCCATCTTCAACTATGTCCAATTCCATTATTGATCGAGGACTCAACAAACATGAGCTAGCCAATCAAACGATATTTCGGAAAAAAAAACCTGAATTTGATTGGAATATGACAAGCGTGTAATAAATCACAATTCAATCAATGATTCATTGCATTATAATTTTTGGCATAGGTTAGTTAGGCTATATGTATCAATCTTCTCAAGAAAATTTCTCAAATAAATGTAAATTTGGTACCTCAAATAAATAAATTCCTATTCAAGATTATTATAATGGTTAGGTAAGTACCTATATCATCACATTCATGAACTAAGATCCACACAATCATTTCCGATATACCTTCTTGGATACTATTTATTCAAAACCTGCGACAAAGCTCATACACTATCATAACATCCAAATATATGTTGATGAGGAAGGGGCAAACAAATTATAGGTATGAACTGTTTTGAAATGAATAATGATCTCAAAATCAGTTATGGATAATACCAAAACAGAACTATGTGCGTATATTCGTAATAAAATTCATATAGATAGGTACTTACCCAAGACAAAAACTGTAATCACACTTTGAAATCAATATATTCCTACATTGATCAACGAACTATACGATGATGTTCGTTCAACCGCGTCAGTAAGATGAGTGCCGAAGAAATAACATGCAAAGTCGTTTATAGAATGGTTGAAATGCAGTGTAAAAAACCCTCTGTTCATACCAGCGGACACGGTGACCTCGGGAGGAGTGATAACCCTGGACACAGGTGTGCACCTGCAAACTACGTCCGTGAAATGCATTCTGATTCTTTGACAATCTCCTTTCTCATTAATAATAATGACATTAACGTGACTACAGGAGCGTATAAAAATTTGAAAAATATTGCAATAATCATGAATATGTAATTACATATTTGAGTATTGAATGAATGCAAACAATGTGTATAGCTATTGAATCCGATGGAATGATGACATCAGGATATTTTCATGATTCAATATCGATAATGCGAAATATCACATTTTCAATCGGCCCAATCCTGAAGGAAACTCGTTCAAGTTCAAAATTATGCGCGAAAACTGATTATAACATTGGAGAAAACTTCACAAACGATTGAATTTCCATAATTGTCTTATGAATACGACATGTTCCACTATAACACATCAACTTCTCCATATAAAATACTTCTTTGATTATATTTCCATGGCCCTCACGAATTTGGATGCGAATTCTGAGAATTCCATATTATACAACATTTCATCCTATTTTTGATGATCCGGAACCGATGGATATTTTCCTGAGTAGTATGATGCCAGTCGCTGTGGTAGTGAATGGGGTAGATTTCATGCCAAATATCATGAAAATATGACTGATGGTTCGTTATTTATGACCCCACATAGAAATGAGCAGAATTGATAAAACATCCTATATACCTCGGCTATGAAACTTGTGAAATGGGAAAAAATATGGCAAATTCAGAGCCACCTCGCTAGGTCCTATCCACTGTTGACATATTTCCGTTTCCCAATGATACATATTAAAATCATAGAGATTTAATTTATTCAAGGTTATCACAGTGAATAAGCACGATGCTTCACCATAAAATCATATATTTTCATCTCGATCAGAACTGATCAAAACATTCAAATTGCTATAGGTATATGACATCACTGAATATGTCATAATTTCATCTGTAGACGATTTTTTTCTGGGTTTTGCGACTAATATAAAAATATCACGAAAATAGTCGAAAAATTATTACGTATTACCTACGTAAGTATTTATTATGTGTATGTGAGAGTGATTATATTGTTTTGCGATATCATTTCTAATAATTTGGACCATTTTTCATCAATTATCAGGATCATGATTCAATCATGATGTTCAGAGATTTGATTCAGGATAAAATCCATCCATCAAATCCACCAGAGTAATTCGTCCTGGCACCTTTCAGACATTTCTTTAATAAAATTCACTTAGCATATACATCGGGCATTACATTTTAGGAACGAAACCACATGTTCATGCTAATTTTTAGTGGAAAAATCTGGAATTAGAAAATTATGATATTGGTTTACAGCTACATCAGGTGCTCTAGCGCTGCCACTGAACGTTACCCCCGAAACTCACTCTGAAGCGTAAAAACGTGTATTCGTATGAAAATATGCAGTTTTTTTGTACACTGTAACCATTGTAATGATTTCCAACACCCCGGAAGAGTCCAAAGACCACAAGTATTCTGATATATAGGTGATTATGTATCTCTGAATGTTAAAATGATTTGTTCATGCGCTTGAGGCTGCTTGATACCAGCCTGAGGCCATATATACGTGTATGTGTATATATATACAAACATATATATGAATTTATATATATATATATTTATAGTTGTTTTTGTTTCATGATATTTCATATTCTTTCAATATTGTCCGAAGGAGAGAAGGTGGAATATTGATTTTTCTGAGAAATAATTTGTAAAAATAGCGTTGTCAGAGTGAATCTTGCAGATGGTGTGCTCCTACCAATTTTATTGAGAATATTCCGAGAGGTATTATTATTATTAGTTTACAGTTGTTAGCTATTCAAGTTAGATCATTGCAACATCAAGATGTTTATCCATACAAAATCAATCATCCATAGCACAACATTTTCAATATCTAATAACTAAGCAACTATAATGCGGCTTTTGAATAAATATATGAATAAACCAATCATTTCGCACATAGCGTATTATATGGATATATAACTTCAGCTATACTGTAGCCTTCAGGCTTTTGCAAATTTTTCAAGGTTTTTTTCTATATAGGTACCCGCTCTGATTCAGCTTTCATTATGGAGCATGTCATAATATAAAATTAAATGCTGATATCATTATTGAAATAATATGCATCAATCTATGTATTAGGAGAGTCTATTGGTGATAAACGCCGTGAAATAGCGCCAAAATCGTCTGAACACATCAGCTGCAGCCATTGACTATATCGCATTATAAGTACTTTATGTAGAAACACTCATTGTGGATATTAGAAACGAATAACGTTCAGCTACATTTTGATAATAGTACAAATAGTTACCCTCATAACTGCCTTTCTAGATGATATTGTATGAGTGTGATAATTGAAGTGGAGTATGTGAACAATACGATACATTATATTGATTGAGTGGGTAGGAGTGTAACTTTTGTATATAAGCGTATCATTGAATGGAGCAAACTCAGAGTCATCCATATGATCAATATATTGAATATTGATATATATATCTCCACTTGTTAAGGGTTTCGGACATGTATATGCTATCATCAGTTTCAGGATATTTTGGGAAGACGCAGACACCTGTATATAAAAATGAATAATCATTATCAACAAAATTGGAGTATCGAAAGCTTGATGGCGATATGAGACAAATTATTCACCAACATGGTAGAAAATGTGAAATCAATAAAATAGAATACTTTATGGAATTAATGGTTATTTTTTAAAAACTCATTTATGGAGCAAAAAATACTAAAATCGACACTTCAATGTTCACATTGAAGTTGTTGTATGACCTCCTGGCTTGATTAATGCCTCATTACTTCCACTGAATGTTGTCGAAATATTCATATACTCTCGGATAGTTTCGTGATTTTACTATTTTGTATCATTGGCTTGGTTAAAATCAAAAATGATCATATGGCTATATACCAGGGTTATTAGACCAATGATAGCATATGGTTCGGTGATATGGTGGCCAAAGACTCGGCAGGCTGGGGCGATCAAAAGGCTAAGTGGCATTCAAAGGCAAGCCTGCCTGGCAGCCACGGGAGCTATGAGGACAACCCCAACAGCCGCCTTAGAAGTCTTGCTGAACCTACCGCCACTTCACGTCTACATACAAGGCGAAGCCAGGTCAGTCACCAATAGATTGACCAGAGGGCAAACGCCCATAAGCAGACTGCACGGTAAGATGTACAACGAACTATACAAAGAGTTGGAAACCGACCCGATAATGGGAATGCCATCGGACGAGATGCTTCCCAAGTATAGCTTCGGTAAACAATTTAAGACTGTTATAACAGACAGAGAGGCATGGAAGGGAGGTCCTCCAATTGATGCAGAAATGGCCTGTTATACAGACGGCTCAAAAACCGATGAAGGTGTAGGAGCAGGAATATATATAGCCAAGCCAAAGACAAGAGTCTCACTGAGCTTAGGTAAACACGTGACGATATTCCAGGCAGAAGTTGCAGCAATACATCAGTGTGCAGGAGAGTTAATAAGGCAAGAGTTTAAGGAAAAGACCATCGCCATTTACTCCGACAGCCAAGCGGCTATAAAAGCAATCAGCTCCATGCAGATCAATTCTAAACTCGTCTGGGACTGCTTGGAAACCCTACAAGAGCTGGGCAGTCAAAACAGACTGTACTTAGCCTGGGTACCAGGCCACACAGGCTACAAGGGCAACGAAGAGGCTGACTCACTAGCCCGAGAAGGAGCAAGATGTGCTCCTATCGGTCCAGAACCTTTCTGTGGTATAGCGAAAGCGCTGCAAAGAACAAATAACAGCACTTGGATGAAGAAGCAGTCTCGAGAATGGTGGAACATGGCGCCGGGAATGAGACAGGCCAAAAAGTTCATTAAAGAACCATTGCCAAAATTCACGGAGTACCTACTAAGCCAGAATAGGAGAACAACAAGGATCTTGGTTGGGCTCCTGACAGGGCACTGTAGACTCAACAAACACATGAACAACATCGGATTGGCGGACACAACCATATGCAGGTTTTGCCAAGAAGATGAGGAAACCTCAGCACACATACTGTGCTACTGCGAAGGCCTGACTAGGCTAAGGTTTTCGACGATAGGGGAGGAAAAACCACAGCCCTCTCAATATATGGAGGACCTGAGGTCTGGCCTATGGAGTCTAGTAATAAGGATGGGTTTAGACAAGGAACTCTAACATAACATGAGGGCACACACAATAGATCTGTAAGGTCGCAGTGGAGAGGCTCCTAGTAGCACATGAGCCCCATATCAATCTAATCTAATCATTGGCTGAATGACATGATAGCTATATTGTAGTGATAATTCTCATTGTTTCAGATTATCTACATCTCGCCGATAGAGACTACACATTTTGATATAAGTACTGGAGGTAAACCAATTGATTGAATTGATTAAAATCTTATATACTAAATTATTTGAGTAGTGAAGATGTCTCTGACAAGTTCTCTCATCGTCAAAATCAATGTGTTGCTTGATCGCTTCTTGGCTCAACATGATAAAGCCGTGGCATCAGATGGCCTCAAAGAATGTACGAGAGCAGCCCAGAAATTGAATCGTACGGGCTTCAAAATCGATGAAACTTGGGTTGGTTCTCTTCTTTTGGCGGGACTTCCAGAAAAATTCATGCCAATGATTCTAGCAATAGAACATTCTGGAATCGACATCAGGACGGATGAAATCAAGTCGAAGTTGCTGGATATGAACATAGATGGCGGTGGTGATAGAAGTGGAGCATTCGCAGCCAAATTCAACAACCGAAAGTTGCGACCGAAACCGGTAGATGGCAGCAGCAGTTCCAGTTCCATCAGTTCTACCAACCTTGCCAGTTCTAAAGATCGGAGTAATGTCACTTGTTATAAGTGCAAACAAAAAGGCCACTTTATGAATAAATGTCGAATTTGAGTGCTAAAACGCATAATAGCAGTAATAATGCTTTCAGTGCAGTATTTCTGAGTGGAAATTTCAAAACTACAGATTTCTTCATTGACTCTGGCTGTAGTACACATCTTACTGCCAGAAAAGATTGGCTTAGAAATATTCAGAAGAATCATGAGCTGACAGGAATTACT
This sequence comes from Phaedon cochleariae, assembly GCA_918026855.4. NCBI lineage: Eukaryota > Metazoa > Arthropoda > Insecta > Coleoptera > Chrysomelidae > Phaedon > Phaedon cochleariae. The sequence goes on along the minus strand of OU896711.1, from coordinate 32,360,894 downwards.
GTGGCAAATAAAAGCACCATGTCAGTGGACTGTACAGGTGATATGCTTATAACTACTTCAGTAGCTGGAATAAAATTTGATGTAACAAATGTCAAGTATGTACACGGTTTAACAACAAATCTCCTATCTGTGTCTCAACTTATCAAAAGTGGAAATGATAATACATTTGATGAAAGTGGTTGTAAGATCTACAATGGGGCAGGCACACTTATTGCTACAGCTGATTTAGTGGATAATGTATATAGACTGAATTTTGAACCACAAACAGAAGTTTCCTTATTGGCAGCAAATCAGGTCACAGGTGAAGTATGGCACCGCAGGTTTGGCCATTTAAATTATAAGGATCTGATGTTGATGAAAACTGGCATTGTGAATGGCATGGAATGCACAGAAAACTTCAACAGACCCACAATGTGTGAAGTGTGCTGCGAAGGAAAGCAAGCTAGACTGCCGTTCAATCATAAGGGTAATAGAGCTTCAAATTGCTTGGAAATAGTTCACGCAGATCTCTGTGGTCCCATGGAGGTAGCATCCTTGGGAGGATCAAAATATTTCTTCATCCTCCAGGATTATTTCAGCAAAATGAGTTTTGTATACTTCCAAAAGACAAAGGGTGAAACTTTTGGAAATTTACAGAAATTTAAAAATTTCGTTGAAGGACAGAAAGAAACCAAAATAAAGATTTTTCGCACAGATGGTGGAAGAGAATTTTGTGGAAAACAATTCGAAGATTTTTTGTGTAGAAAAGGAATTATACACCAAAAAACAAATGCTTACTCCCCACAGCAGAATGGTACTGCTGAAAGGCTTAACCGATCTGTGGTAGAAAAAGCCAGGTGCCTGCTTTTTGAAGCGAAATTTGACGAACGATTCTGGGCTGAAGCAGTCAGTACTGCTGTCTATTTAAGAAATCGTTCATTGGTAACAGGACTTGAAAAAACTCCTTGTGAAATATGGAACAACACAAAACCCAATGTAAGTCATTTACGTATCTTCGGAAGTGAAGTAATGATGCACATACCTAAAGAAAAACGACGTAAATGGGACAAAAAGTCGAAGAAGACCTTCTTAGTTGGCTTCAGTGAAGAAATCAAAGGCTATAGACTTTATGATCCAGAAACGAAAGAAATCGTGATCAGCAGAGACATAATTGTGAATGAAAAACATTGTGATGTCAAAATAGTTGAAATTGATGAAACTCCAGGATTATTAGATTCAGTGGGAGATTTTGAGGCAAGTTCTGAGGGCAACACTCATCAAGACTCAAGTCAGGATTTCAGTGACCACTCAGATGATTCAAACTTTCCTGATGAGATAGCTGAAAGTGCATCAGACAGTGACTTTGTACCTGATTTTCCTGAGGAAGTTTCCAATACTACCAGAAAAACACAAAGAGTACCTTAACCAAAAACATTTGATGATTTTGTTAGCAACTTTTGTAAAATTGATGATGATCCAGTTTCTGTAGAGGAAGCCATGTCCAGGCCTGATCACTACCATTGGGAACAAGCTATGCAGGAGGAGTTGCAGTCTTTCCAGGATAATGCAGCATGGGAGCTAGCTGATATTCCAGATAGTGATACAGTTGTGAGGTGTAAATGGGTTTTTAAGCAAAAAAGTGATAGTGCTGGTGTAGTGAGATATCGTGCCAGGCTTGTAGCCAAAGGCTTCACACAAAGACAAGGTATTGACTTTGATGAATTTTTTTTACCTGTGGTGAAACATTCTAGTTTGCGACTATTGTTTGCTCTTTCAGCTGAATTAGATTTGAATATTTTTCATCTTGATGTGGTAACAGCTTTTCTCAATGGAGATTTGAAAGAGAAAGTTTTTATGATGATACCTGATGGTTTAAAAATGCAAGGTATTGAAAATAAGGTTTCAAGACTTAAAAAGGCTGTTTATGGCCTTGAACAGTCATCTCGCTGTTGGTACCAGAAGGTTGATGATCTTCTTAATAAATTGGGCTATGAAAGATTAAATTTTGAACCCTGTTTATACACCAAGATGAAAAACAATCTGAAAACCATCATTTCAATTTATGTGGATGATTTTTTTATATTCTCAAATGATGAAATTGAGTCAGATGACTTGAAATTGAAATTAGGTGAGGTTTTCAAGATTAAAGATTTAGGAGAAATAAAAAAATGCTTAGGTATGCGAGTGACTAGAGATAGAGAAAATAGTATTGTAATGATATTTCCCTTGGAGGGGCTTTAGAGGCATCAGCAGGAAGGCAGGAGTACAACGATCATCCTGTATCACGCATCCCAGATTGCTCTCCAACCTCTCAATGATTCCTACATACACCAGCATATTTCCGAACACTCAATATATGCCGCAGTGACAAAGAACGTCACAGAAGATTCTGGAATGTTCTGGAAACAATCGATGGAACAATTAGAGAGAGAGGTTCTGTTCTAAGAAGCTTCTAGAACAAAAAGAAGGAGACGGAAGATCATTCGAGAAGGTTCTCGAGCCAAAGCCTGCCCAGTAATTTCATATATAAACGGCCGAATAACTGCCGTCAGTTAGTCGAGCAGTTAGTGTCAGAGAGACAGTTATATACCGCGTGATATAAATCGTTTTACATAAATAGTAGTTATGAGTTCGTTATAAATTAGTGTTTCTATAGTTCAAATAAATCAGTTCGAAAATAAATAGTGTCGTGTTCGCTTCTGCACCCGAATAACGTAACAGTACTATGAATCTTGATCAAGAACAATATGTAGATCATTTACTTGAGAGATTTAACATGCTAGAGTCAAAAACGGTAAGTATTCCTATGGAGGTTGGTCTAAATTTACAAAGATCAGATGATATTGATAATAATGATAAAGTTCCCTATCAGCAATTGATTGGTAGTCTCATGTACCTCTCTGTGCTGACAAGGCCAGATATCTCTTTCGCAGTGAGTTACCTGAGTCAATTCAATAATTGCCATACAGAAACACATTGGAAGCATGCAAAGAGAATTTTAAAATATTTAAAACAGACAAAAAATTTTGGATTGCAGTTCTGTAAGAATAATGTTTTCCTTGAAGGTTTCGTTGATGCGGATTGGGGAAGCAACACTTATGATAGGAAATCATATACTGGTTTCTGCTTTCGTTTTTCAAATGGACCTGTACCTTGGGAAAGCAGAAAACAGAAAACTGTTGCTCTCTCAAGCACTGAATCTGAATATATGGCGGTGTCAGAGGCTGCTAAAGAAGCCATATACTTAAAAAATTTGTTGTATGATTTGGTAGGTTCTCAGGGTTGTGTGACTTTATATAATGACAATATGGGTGCTCAAAAATTATCTGTTAATCCCATTTTCAATAAAAGAACTAAGCACATTGATATAAAGCATCACTTTACAAGAGAAATTGTTGCTCAGAAACATGTTGAACTTAAATATTTGGAAACGAGCAATATGCCTGCTGATGTTTCAACAAAAAGTTTGTCTGCTGTTAAACATTATAAATTCATTAAAGAATTGGGCATAGTTGAAGTTGAATAAAACGATTTTCAAATTGTTTAGTTATAAGTTTATTGAGTAATCTGCAGGTATGATATAATGAATAATGTTTTCATATTTCTTGAACTAGTGGGAGTGTTGGTGAAAGTTCAAAAAATATTTCTATGGTGCCCCTAAATATCAACCGTCATTCAATTATATTCTTATGTTCTGGCAACACTGTATGTGACGTGTGAACTTAATGAAATAGTTAGTTATGGCTGACACTCAACAGAGTACATTTGTTGTTTTCTTGCTTCACCCTTTTTCTACTAAAATATCTAACAGCAACGTGGGTGAAAAGAATCATCTTTCTACAGCGCTGTCTACTGTGAAGAGTCTGCGACACCAATTCAAAATATTTCGTGTACAAGGCTCCGGACATGCTATCCAAAAAGTAGAGACTGCGAAACATCGTATTTCCTGGCAGGACACTGCATCAGCCTTCAATTCTCGTATCAGGACTGGTTTGATAACCAACTTACGTCATAAGGATGTTACCGAGTTTTTGATCGACTGTGAGGCACTATTCCGTCGTAGAATACAGAAGACACTGAAAAAAGAAGAGGCTATCAAGGTCAACGTAACATTCTGCGGTGGATTCGTTAGGAGGAGAGGTGATGAGGACATACGAGAATTGAAATATCTCAATACACCCAATGTAGAAATATATAGAGATACAAAATTAACTGAATGGTTCACTATTCATGTTCAGAATAATGTGTTGTCCAATCTAGATGAATTTCAGGAGAGAGATTCAGGTTGGGCACTCGAAAATATTTTGAATCTGCAAGTGAGCATCAACAAATTCACTCCACAATTGGGTTCTTCATACATTGATTTGCCAGAGGTGATGAAAAGGAAACAGGCATGCATCAATATCAAGAATGATGATGATCGATGTTTTATTTGGGCGGTGGTATCTGCTATGTACCCAGCCAATCAAAAACGTAGTGATGGAACCTCCTCATAGCCCCACCCCTCCAAAGTTTTCGATTTGAAAGGTATTCAGTTTCCGATGACAATCAAACAGATTCCACGATTCGAAAAACAGAACAACATTTCTATCAATGTTTACATTTTGAAGATGAATAAGAAGAATTTCATAACTCTGCCAACTTATCTAACCAAGGACAAAAAGGACCAACACGTCAATCTCCTGCTCATTCAAGATCAATATTTCGCTGATGATGATGATGATAATGATGATTCAGCATCTCGATCCCTCATTCGATATCATTACGTGTGGATCAACAAGGACTTGTCGCGACTAGTTTCATCACAATTAAGTAAAATGAAGGTGGAGAAATATTTCTGTGATCGCTGCCTCAATTATTTCTACACAAAAGTGGGGTTAACTAAACATACAGAAGAATGTGTAAAGATCAATGAGTGTAAAATGAGGCTACCTACTGAGGAAAACAAGATGTTGAGTTTCAAGAATTTCAAAAACAAAGAAATGGCGCCATTTATAATTTATTCAGATTTAGAATGTATACTTAAACCAGTTGATCATGACCAAAATTATCAGGAACATGAACCATGTAGCATAGGGTATTATGTTAAGTGTTCCTATGATGACTCACTATCATTTTATCGGTCCTATCGTGGTTCGGATTGTGCACAATGGTTTGCTGGTGAATTGTAACAATTTGCTATTGATCTCGAAACAGTTTTTTTAGTTCCCTATGACATAGACCCTTTGACCCCTGAACAGCAAACGAATTTATCAGATGCTACACACTGTCATATTTGCGAAAAACCCTTTAAAGTGGAAGATATAAGAGTACGCGACCATTTCCATCTCATCCCAAACAATAACTATCGCGGAATATCGCATGAAGGCTGTAACATGAATTTCAAGGATACGCATGTCGTTCCAGTAGTTTATCATAATTTATCCTATTATGATGCAAATTTTATCATTAAAAATATCGTTTCTTATATGGAGGGTCGCGTCAATTTACTTCCGATTACGAAGGAAAAGTATATTTCATTCACTAAAAACATAGATGAAAATTTGATAAAGTTCAGATTCATTGATTCTTTCAGATTCATGAATTCATCTCTGGATACTTTAGCATCATATTTAGATGATTTTCTGCTACTCATGCCCAAATTCAATGATTTGAACGATATTCAACTGGATTTACTTCATAAGAAGGGCGTGTACCCATATGATTTCATGGATGGGTTCGATAAATCCGATTACGGTTTTTTGCCATCTAGAGAGGCCTTCTATAATAAATTAGAGGAAAAAAATATTTCTCGAGAGCAGTATGTGCATGCACAAAAAGTATAGGAACAATTTGGTTGCCAAAATTTAGGTGAATGTTCCGATTTTACCTCAAGACCGATGTTGTACTGCTAGCAGAAATTTTCGAACAATTCCGGGAAAGCTGTCATGGCACATATGGACTCGATCCTGCGCATTACTATACTCTCCCTGGCTTCACTTGGGATTGCATGCTAAAACATACTGGGATAAATTTAGAATTGCTAACTGATATAGATCAACTAATGTTCTTTGAACGTGGAATACGAGGCGGTTTCAGTGGAGTTTCCAAACGATATAGTCATTTTGATGTCAATAATCAGTATGGGTGGGCAATGTCACAATACCTGCCGACGGGTAATTTCAAATGGGAAGAGAACGTCGAAAATTTTGATGTCACCTCAATATCAGATGATAGTGATGTTGGTTATATATTAGAAGTTGACCTCCATTATCCGCGAGAACTGCATGACAGACATAGAGATTTACCCTTTTGTCCGGAACATCTTTGCGCCCCTGGCTGTAGAGAACAGAAACTCCTGACCACAGTATATGATAAGGAGAAGTATGTTATACACTATCGGAACTTGAAGCAGGCATTAGATAATGGGCTCATCCTAACAAAAATTCATTGGATAATCGCTTTTGATCAGGCCGCTTGGTTAAAATCATATATTGACTCAAATACGTACCTCAGACAACACGCTAAAAATGAATTTGAGAAGAATTTATTCAAGCTTATGAATAACGCTGTCTTTGATAAAACAATGGAGAATATACGGAAACATTCCAACGTAAAATTGGTTAGTAAATGGGCGGGACGTTATGCGGCTGAAGCGTTGATTTCAAAACCAGAATTCAAATCATCAACAATATTCTCGGAGAATTTGGTCGCCATTGAGTTGAATAAAACAGAGATTTATTTCAACAATCCAATATATGTGGGTATGTGTATACTTGATATTGCTAAAACAACGATATATGATTTCCATTATGGTTATATGTGCGATGAATTTGGCGACGATTGTTCTGTACTATATACCGACACTGACTCACTTATTTATGAAATTCGCAACAAAGACGTATATGAAGTAATTCGACGAGACTGTCATCATCATTTCGATACATCTGATTATATATCAAATAATAGATATGGTATACCTTGTGTCAACAAAAAAGTATTAGGAATGTTCAAAGATGAATGCAATGGAGGAATTATAACAGATTTTGTTGGTTTGAGATCAAAGCAATATACGTTCAAATTACTCAAAACTGATGAGAAGGCGCCGGTGGATGAGCAAAGAAAACTAGATGAAGAGGGTTATGATATAGCTAAAATTGGTGTGACTCTCTCGAATATTGGTACAACCAAAAAAGCTAAAGGTATCAAAAGGTCTGTAGTCAGAACTAAAATAACATTTGAAGATTATATCCACTGTTTGAGGAATTCTGTCGAGAAAAAAGTTCATCAAAATCTGATTAGAGCTAACAAACATATTGTTCATTCTACGACACAGCAGAAAATTGCGTCCTCATGACGATAAGAGATATCTCATCAAGGATTCATCTGATTCCCTCCCTTGGGGTCACTATGCTATAATGAATACATGAAAAACTGGTTATAGGTATAATAAAAAACGCTTGTAAATAATCTGGTTGTGACGATGAAATTGAATGTAAGTAGGTGATGTTCAGCTAAATTATCATAGGAGTGATATACATTTGAATCAGATCATATTTTATTGTGTATTCGTTGATATTGATCTTCTTGTTATATTAGGTTTTAGTAATATATCGCAATGTAGCGTTTATTATCCGAATAAAAATCTATGAACATTCATCGAGATATATATTATGTGAGTTAGTTGCATCAAATTGGCTGCACTTATCGTATTCGTTCTTATCGAACCAATAAGTATATGAAAACATATTTCATTATTTAAATCAGACATTTTTCGATATTGCCATCTATTCATACCGCTATTTGTGCACACTCATATTGTATTTTCCATATTCATTTGTATAGTCATTCACATTGTTTTTAATTTATTAATAATTATATTATGCAATGGAATCTGATATTCTTTTTATATCTTATTCCTATATATTACATCCCCATGTCATAATTAAGATCCTATGTTAGGTATTTCTCACGGAAATTCGTGTATATTCATTGCATTGTATGTATATAGATATCTTTTGATTATATTATAATCTGTAGATATGCGAGTTGTATGAATCCACAAACTGTATTAGTTAGGCTATCATTATTCCATTTCTGAATAAATATATATTTAATGATATGAATATAGTGTTTTTATTACATGCATACTCCATGTAGTACATTTATCCATCCTGTATCCATCGATTCATTACCAAACTTTGGATGAAAATATATACAGAAACTTGAGCTACCCTCCATACTAAAATCGATAAAGAAATATCCGATGGAGTACTATATGCCCCTCCTTTATTACATTCATTACATGCATACTTCATGTAGTACCTATAGCTAGATATTTTGTATTTGTTGCTTCATTATAAAACTCCAAAGAGAATATATTTATAATCAATGAAAAAATATGCGATGGTGTACTACGCTTCCCATATTTATTTGATAGATAGCTGCGATAGTTCAGAAAGACATGTTCTGTTGAAGCACCGATTACCCTCCCAAGTCGAAGTATCATAATATATTATGTCCAACATCCTCTCGGAGACATCCTCGGTGAGATCGATATATTGCCCCGCCCACTCATATTACCCGTCGTACCGTCAGCCGCCAAGATTGCCCACCTGCCCTAGAAATGTTCAGTTTTGACCGGAATGAACCTTCATAAGGCAATACATGGGATCTTGTCTTCATAGCCCTATAGCATATCTACTTATATGAACTATATTACTAGAATATTACTAATGAATGATTAAAATATACCGATAACTCGAACACATTCTAATTTCACTATTTAAGATGGAAAATTGATCGAAAAAGACGAAAATCTAAATTCGACGCTGAGCGTCGCGATGCCTTGAAGGAAATACACTGCTCACCTCACAAATGCTTGCTGCGATGAATAATTTCAGTTAATTCCGTACTACACAGAGAAAAAACTTTAATAATGGTTATTAAACATTTAATAGTCACAGTTAAAGACTTGAATACTATATGAGACAGATATACAGGGTGTTTCGAAATTCGACCGACAACGTTTGACAGGTGATAGCCCTCGTGATTTCATAATCATTGAGATAGGAACATTCGGTCTTCAAGTGTTCAGTTCTCGAGATACAGGGCGTTGAAGTTGAGAAATGAAAATAGTTGTTTCGCAATATCTCAAGAATAATTGAATATAATGCATTCAACTTCGGTATATGGTTTCATCTTTGAATGGGCCATTTTTTGACCTGGAAGCCATTCCGGACATTTTGTCCAGTGGTGCCCTACAGGGGGTTGTGGCATTTTTTCCTTCCATATTTTCTACGCCACTGATTGAATTTCGATTATTTCCAATTCCTCGAATTCATTGTTCAATTTTGTTCAGAAAATGCATCACCTTCAACTGAGCTGAAATAAACAGTTTTCGAGATATTCGATAATATTTCATCATTTTCAGTAGTAGAAAATTGCAAAAATATTTTTCTGGTGTTGAGTAGATTAGATACTATTCAGATCTCATTCCATAGCTGAACAGAAATAGTTATTCCACACATGAAGAGAAAACAAAAATTTTCGTAATTTTTTACTACCGAGGAAGATGAAAAATTACTATGCATACTTCTATTTTGGGTCAAATATCCCGATAACTGTTCATTTTAGCTCAGTTGAAGGTGATGCATTTTTTCAACATAACTGAACAAACAATTCGAGAAATTGGAAATAATTGAAATTTCATCAGTGGCGTAAAAAATAAGGGAGGAAAAGTTATCACAACCCTCTGTAGCGCATCTCTGGATAAAATTCTCGGAATGTCTTTCTGGTCAAGAAATTAATCAGTGAAAGATGAAACCATATACCGAATTTGAATGCATTATATTAAATTATTCTTGAGATATTGCGAAAAAACTATTTAAATTTCTTAACTTCAACGCCCTGTATCTCGAGAACTGAACACTTCAAGACCGTCTGTCCCTACCTCAGTGATTATGAAATCACGAGGGCTATCACCTGTCAAGCGTTGTCGGTCGAATTTCGAAACACCCTGTATAGTATGATAGTGGTAGATAAAATATTTTACCTGAATTGGTATACCTGCAACAGACACTCAATTATATAGTTCATTGATCGTTACTGAATGAATAGATTTAAAATCAACTCAGGATTATTGAAGTGTTGAGTAACATTGATTTGACAGTTTAATTACCATTGAACATTAGGTAATTCCCTTTGAAACATTGCTATATTATCTTACAGACTTCTTCACCTGTTGTAGGTGCACACTTCGATGATAAGTAGTTAAGATTGGCCGGTTCTGGCTCCCCGCCCTAGGTCACCGTCCTCCGACCTAGGGCGGAGTGACCTTGGGCGGGAGTGACGTTGAACGGGTCTGACCTTGGGCGGGAGAAACCTCGTATAGTGAAGTGTCGACAGCGCGCCCTTGAACGCGGAGGTGACCTTGAGGGCGAGATGAAGTGACCTTGAAGGAAGGTTGTACGAGTAACCTTCGCATATGTGGCCTTGGGAACGAGTGACCTTGAGTTGTAGAGAGAGAGAGAGAAAGAGACCTAGACATTGGAGAGGAAAGTGAAAGCGTGTGCGACCATGAAAATGGGTGTAGGCTGATCGAGGTCGTTTTTGGTAGAAGTGGGGTGCTGTGTTACGTCACATATCCCAGTTCCTATAAATACATCATTGTATCGTCTGCGAGAGCATAGTTTTCCTAATAATACGGAAGATACGCACCACCAACTCGCACATAAAAAAATATACCCGCTCAAATAGATTGGGAATATGAAGTGTTTGCAATAAAAGTGTACGTGAACTGTTATATGTAAGTAAAAATTATTTATATACTTTTTACACCTGTTTTCACTCAACAAAGAAGAATTTATAATGGCAGCTCCTAAAATTGATTTGTTAGCGATAGATAATCGAATTAACGAAGACAATGATATTATCAAGCAAACTGTTATCTCATCACTACTCATGAATAAAAGCTATGTGGTCAAGAAAATATCACTATATGGAACCAGGTTTGGTAGGAGCGGTTTTGTAATATTGTACGATGAAGAAACTGAGGCTAGTCTGAAATGTTGGTTGCCCAAAAGAGTTGTAGAGTTGCTGAGTGAAAGCGACATTGATGAGATGAATTCCTCAAATGGTCTTTATACTCTAGCATATTTGGGCCAGAGTGAGCCATTATATGTAGGTGCAAAAACGAGGGCTCTCATCAAGTTTGACTTCAAGCAAAATTAATTCGGAATTATTCTACTTAATTATTTCTGATAGGTTTTTTTAGTATAGTTTAGTGAAAAGGGTTTAAAAATTATATGATAATTATTATTACATTAACACAAGCCACTAACGCAGATCGTACCGTTTGCGGTTAGTAATAAATTAGGTTCCAAAAAGAATTCAATGAAAGACAAATCTCCCAAATAATCTCATCATTACCAAACTTTTTTTTCATCATTTACAGACTCCTGTTCCCCAACATGTGGATGCATTATTCTAATCAATTCTGGCCGGCAGCGGAAGACATCAAATCAGCAGTGAGCAGGTTGAAATGTCAGTTCTCTGATTTGTCACGTGATGCAATGCATGCGACAAATTATGATTTGAGCATATGCTTCGATCGAGAACAAGTTGAACGACTCTGTAAACAAGCCGAACAATATAGAAAGGGTTATATGTTATGCGCCCGGTTCGAATATGGTAGCTTCACTTTGGAGGAATTTCTTGGAGCAATGGTGGGAGAGGACTTGGAACAATTTCTGTATGAAATTTTTGATTACCTACCAAACAGCCTGATACGGAAGTACAACTTGGGGGTAATTCCAGAATCATCCGACAACGAGGAGGAAGAAGAAGAAGAATCGAAATGATGATATTGCTAAGAGATGCTTCAATCATACTATTATCATTTGAATGTATATATATAAATTATGGAATGATGATGAGCTCGCATTTTTTCATTGTCTATCAATCAAGAAATAAAAAACGATGATTTGTAAAACATTTGTTTACTTTTATTCAATTTAGTGCAGATACATGTGTCGATAATAATAATAATAATAATAATGATCATGATGATAATAAATAATAATGAACATAATAATAATAATGAAAAAACTGATCTAATACAATTATAGGCTTTGAATGCTGATGGTCGGCAGTGACGGTGGTGGTGGAGTTGGACGGAGGCTAGAATTTGCTCCAGATCTGTAGAGTGTATTCAAGGAGCACCTAACTGTATGGAACCATCTAGTGCGCTATATGTCAAAAATGCATCGTGAAGAATGAGCGCATATACCTTGGTACTAGATGGAAATTTAGATTGGCGTGTCTCAAACTCCAACTTGATATCGACAGTTGAAGATTTCAATGTGTCCGGTTGATGGCTGCAGTCTATGATGAATAACGGATTTTTTCTAAACTCCTCAATACTCATCATTGGTTCGCTCATGTCTTTACCATAATAGCTTCGTTGGAAATTATCGTATGCATAATAGGCTACAGCATCTAACTTCTTTCCAAAATCCAAATTCCACCGTTCATAAGGGTAAACTTCCGAATTCAAATACAGTCGAATATTGTTGACTCCCGCATGAATGAATTGGGTGGTATCCTTGGATCTATTATCTGTGTTACCAAAATTTTGGAAGCCTATGATAATGTACCTTGGTCGCTCGAGACTATTGGTGGTTTTAACAGCCCAAATGTCTGAAGATGTTTTACGAATTGACGGTGATTCATACAGATCCCACATCCTGAATGCAATTTTCACTTTTGCTGTAGAACTTTTATTGAGACGGTTCAGTAATTTCAACCTCTGCTTATCCGATGGCATAATATGTCCTATCTTTCATTCGATTTTGTTAATCTCCACACTGGCATCAACTTCTCCTATATAGCAGTTTTTGAATGATCGAGCTATGATGAGTATCAGCTCCTGTTTCACATTCACTATACCTTTATTATAATCCTCAGCGAACCCCATTAAATATTTTAGTGGTAGTTTTCCACTGAATATGTGGCTAGATTTGTCTAGAATTGGCTGATTTTTGCTGTCGATTCCCCATCCGACTGTTTCAAGAAATTTAGCGTTAGAATCGCCATAAGAGATCATGCTCTTCATTGTGGTAGTAATGCCTGGTTTTCGAATCATACATACTTGTTCGCCACCCATTTCATAACGAATTTCATCGAAGAGAAAGGCTAAGGTATTGTTAGATAGATAGCAGGATTTCGTTGCAACATCTGGTGTGAATTTCCCCTCAATATTTGTAGCTATCATAAATATCGAGTATCAAATCTTGAAAGTTGACAGCTATCCTGATTTCATCAGAATTCTTGAATGATGGTGAACCATATGGTTTGTATGTATGCTCATGTAGGCTAATTAGTGAATGATCGAAAATTGGTTCATCAAACACCTCCAATTGTAAGCTAGTAGAACTTGTGACAACCATTGTTCACTAATTTCTACTCGTTCGTCGTCGTCTTTGTCGTACTGTCAGACCAATAGATTCCAAAAAGATTATATCGCTCGCAGATAATCTATGACGTCCTACCTGACCGGTGAGCTGTCTTTGAATGAATCCTCTACCCCGTTTACACTTCTTCTTAACGGTAGTGTGTAGAATAGTGGGGTTTGCAGCGAGAGATACACGTTTTGATTGGTTTCCGAAGCAGAAACCCATTTTTTCCAAACCGTTGTAATAATTAATCGAGCTGTTTCAATTCCAATTTGACTATAATCTTCTCTCCGCGAAAGTCAACTAATCGGTCATTATCATCCAAAATTATCAGTGTGATGTTGTCGATAGACTGACGCCCTGTCGGACTCATTGGTAGATATATAATATTTTTCGGTTCCTTTGAAAGTTTGTATCCAGGCTCCACATCGACATCGAACTCGTAAAGCGTGTGAACCTCCTCACCATTGAGGTACGCTCCAGTAGTGATATTACAATCAACCCGTATCAATCGTACCTTTATGATGTTCACAGGTAAAGTGGATTCATGCAAAACATTGGGCTTGTAATATTTCGGTTCAAAGCCCAAAACTTTGGCTATAGAATCGTTAATACTCAAAATTAACATAATTTCGGACTTGAGTTTACATTTGAGCGTATTATTGTTAGCTCGAAGGGAGAATACATCATCAATATTTCGCCCATTCAGCGGAGTCTAACTCTCTATAGCCTTTTGTATTGCTCTATTGATTTCATCTATCTCATAGGCGCCTGGTGGTATCTGAAGAACAACGCTTTCCTCTTCGAACCAAATACCTAATTTGTTATTTGTCTCATCTATATTGAGTATGAAGTTGTATGAATAGAAACCATGTAACCCCAAGCCGTAAGTATTCCTTACATCAAGTTCGATTGGTGGAAAAAAATCTGCACCAAGATACTGCGATCTCCAGAAATGGTGAATGTTTGCGACATAACTTTTTACAATTGGAAAAGCAAACACAGCAAAAACCGAACAACAAGCCTCAGTGTATACAGCAGCAGTAGTGAGAAGTATAAACCTTATTGCTGCCTGCAACAATGAAGAATGTTCTTGTTTTCGTTCGGCGAAGCATTAATATCGAATTTATTGTTAGTTGCCACATTTACATCTTCTATTTGACAAAAGCAGCATAATATTTTTCTTGGTATCGGCCCATCATTGACATCTGCACTGGAACGGTCACTATCCTCTTGGCGGCGGTGTTCGTGGTGCTCCGCACAAAATCGATATTTTGATACATCTTGATCGTTGCGTAATTGTTCAGGTAATTTATTCCACACTAGAGCTATCTCATGTGAAGCGCATCCAATTAAAACCTCTTTCGGCATATCAGCGAGCTGTTTCTCACTCATCTTCAGCAAAGATCGTAATCTCGAGTAAGCCAATAATGCGTGCCCCATTTGTTTGATGCTTTTTCTATCCATATTATAATACGTAGTTTCCACTCTTAGACGAGAGAAATTTCAAGCACAAATGACCACAACAGACTGTGTTGTAATCCTGTTGACGGTCATAGTTATATACGATTTTGACAGCTTTTGATCCCCTCCTTAAATATTTCACCAACTCTTCGGGTGGCGGCAAATCGCCATAACTATCATAATATTCGACTACCTCACCACGTTTTTTATAAGCAACCCAATGTGTCCCTTTACCTCGAATACCATCGAGATTCAGGATGGCTGATTCTATGTGGCGCGGTGGAGAATTTGGTAGATTATCTCTCATAAATATACCTCGAAAGTTTGGAACACCCATTTTCTCTATGTATTGTGATAAATCGATGTCCGTCAACGCCCTTCGAGGTAACCCTGCTAGTTTTTTTAACTTTGCGGCTTCAAGTAAATGCCCAGCCCTTTTCGGTACGGCTTCAAATATACTCCTTCACCAATCTTTCCTAGAGCGATCGCCTCCAAATGTCTATTATGACGATTCGCTTCAGAGAGTTGCTCCCTACCCTCTTTAGCTGAATTAAATGGGTATGAGTGGAAGAATTCCTCCAACTTCAGGAATTGGTATAATGCGAGGTGTTCGGATATTATTCTTTCCACCAGCCATCTTGACGAATTTTCTAGCAGCCCTAATCGCCATAAGAGAAGTCTTGGCCAAGTTTTTGGCGAGTGCCCCTTTTTTCCCACTTGTCGCAACACATTGCGAACTTTGTGCACTATGCCGGACCCAAAAACAATTTTTCTCCCACTCTTGGTAGTATTCTTCTTCTTCCTCGACACTCGACGTTTCTTCACTCCGCTGCTGCATCCCATACCAAAACGACTCTTTCCCTTCATTATATTGGTAACAAGCCAAGATGCGGCCCTCTCTCCTGCAGATGCGTCCTTTGATTTAAAACGTTTCCACGCGGATTCTTCCAATTCCTTATCGGTAGAATGCCTTGCAGATAAATCGTTCGGATGCTTGAAATATGCGATATCGTGTTCCTTGCATGCTCTATCTAATTGGTTAATGCCTGGATCACCTCGAGATAATCGTTTCTGTAACTTTGTTCCAGGACCACAATACTGATAGCCGCCGGGAATATGTAATTCGACCGGTAATTTATTAATCAAATTATTAACAAATCCTCTGCCAGTCCTCTTTCCTCGAAAACTTTTTTCACCGTTTTCGCTTGCCGATGTGCATCGCTTCAGCTTCATAATATAAATGACATTCACAGAGTTTGCGATTCATTATATAGCATTTGACCATCATACAATGCAGATTGTTCAGCAACAAGAAACATTGCGAGTTGACAACTTCGATGAAAAAGTAGGGTTAGGAAATGGTATAATTACACAACGTCGGCATGGATTCCTACTACCTAATACTATACGCAGTCTCATTATCGGCCCTTCAAATTGCGGCAAAACGAATGTTATGATATCCCTCCTCACCAACGATAATGGTTTACGATTCGCCAATGTTTATCTCTATTCAAAATCGTTGTATCAACCCAAGTATGAGTACTTGCGGAAAGTATTGGAACCGATAAAGGGACTGGAATTTATACATATAGTGATAATGTGGACATTGTTGAACCGGAAGATGCGAAGCCACACAGTATTTTCATATTCGACGATGTGATATGTGAAAAACAAGATGTAATCAGATCATATTTCTCAATGGGGCGCCATAAAAATGTGGATTGCTTTTATCTAGCACAAACGTATTCGAGAGTGCCGAAACAGCTGATTCGCGATAATTCCAACTTTATAATCATGTTTAGGCAGAATGATTTGAATCTACAACAGATTTATTCCGATCATGTATCTCCAGATGTTACATTTAAACAATTTCAAGAAATGTGTGCACAAAGTTGGACAGATAGATACGGGTTTCTCGTTATAGATAAGGATAATGAAATTCATGAGGGCCGTTATAGGAAAGGGTTCGACTGCTTCATATACCCCTGAAACAGCAACTGCATGGACTTCATTCAACCTTTGGATAGCACAATGAGCACACCAAGTAGTGAAATCGCTTCAGAAATACACCTCAAACGCCAACTTGTTGAAGCAACCGATGCGGTAAGGAATAAATTTAAAAGTCTCAAGAGCGAACTCACCAGTAACCAAATGATGTTAGAAAAAGCTTATGAGCCGCTGACAAAACCATTGAAGGTTATCACCGCGGCAGCAACGGCGAATACTGTTGTGTTCTTTAGGTCTTCTCTTTATAGTTTGAGATGATCATACTGTATTCATCAATGGTGTGACGTTTTTGAATGTCACTTGTATTGACATTATTATTCATGTTGACATTGTTTTACATGGAGAGTTATCATATTATGTTGAATTACAATAAAGATATTTAAAAGTGGTGTCGAAAGTGGGATTTACCGTGTATACGACGACACGATAACACAATGAGCGAAGTACCTTCTGATCTCCTACAAGGACTCGCGAGCGCGATAGTCAGCGCAATTCAAACGGCAGCAGCGAACACTGTTTCAGCTGCGGGTGACGCAATTCCACCCAATTTCCAGTCTAGCCAACGAATCAAACCTCCTGCATTTTCAATGACCGAATACCGATCTTCTGAAGAAATGACGGTAAGAGATTATTTTAAAAGATTTGACTGGGCTCTGCAGCTCTCAAAAATCCAAGACGACGACCACGGTAATTATGCACGAGTTCATATGGGCGCAGAATTGAACAACGCGTTGGAATTCCTAATTAATCCTCGTGCACCCGAAACTCTGTGCTACGAGGATATAAAAAAGACACTGATCGAACATTTCGACCAATCAAAAAATAAATATGCCGAGAGTATCAAATTCCGACAAATTCACCAGCAAGAACATGAGACAATTGCCCAATTTGTCCTCCGGTTGAAGCAAGGCGCGGCGCATTGTGATTATGGCATATTTCTAGATAGAATGCTTGTAGAACAACTTCTACATGGACTAAGATCTCGTGAAATGTGCGACGAGTTGATTGCTAAAAATCCAACGAACTTTACAGATGCTTACAAAGTAGTACACGAGCTCGAAGCTACGCACCACACAACGAGCGAAGTGAAATTTTCAGCGACTGCGCCCTCACTAGAAGTCACGAATAAATTAGGTTACAGTGCACCCCAGACCAGACGCGAACAAAAACCATTTCCTTCCGGATCAGCACCGCGAAGACTAGCACCACAACAAAGTGTATATGGAACATCGTACCGAGGAGTATCACAGCGAAACGGCCAAGGAATTCAGCAAGACGACGGCGGAAGACCATTTTGCAATGGCTGCGGTGGTGCGCATATACGAAGCCAATGTTTCTATTATGACAAAAATTGTAGAGCCTGCGGAAAGAAAGGTCACGTAAGCCGAGTCTGTAGATCTAAAAAACCACAAATCACCGCACAAATGTCGAGCTCAGAGCAACCAATAGAAAATATCGACCAGGGAAATATTGATTCCATTGATTATCTCGGAAAAATCAATGTTATTAGCGGCACTAAACCAGCAGATCGGCGAATGCTTGAGGTCCAAATTGACGGCCGAACCTTGCTGATGGAGCTTGACACTGGTGCACCATGCGCCATAGTCAGCGAGAAAACCCTACGATCTATTAAACCTAGATTTTGTTTGCAGAGATCCGACAGACAATTCGCAAGTTATACCCGCCATGAAATCATCTGTCTTGGTCGACTTCCTGTCAATGTGACAGTAGGAGGAAAAACGCGAAGACTAAATATTTACGTCGTTGAGGGCGACTTTGATGCTTTGTTCGGACGAGAATGGATTGCACATTTTGTTTCCGAGATAAATTTTTCCAAATTATTTCCAGACCCTGAACAGATTCATTCAATATCAACTGCAATTCCTTACCTTACCCATGATCAGAAAAATAGATTGGAGCTGCTACTGGCGAAATACGAAGACGCGTTTGGTGACACAGCTGGAAAACTCAAAGGCCCCCCTGCAACACTGCACCTGAAACCTGGAGCTACGCCTGTTTTTTCGAGAGCTAGAGAAATTCCCCTAGCTTTACGGGAGACATACGCAAGAGAAATTGAGGCAAAAATCGCATCAGGACATTATATAAAGGTTGATTACTCTAAATGGGCATCGACAACACATGTGGTAGTGAAAAAAAACGGAAAAATACGCATTACGGGCAATTACAAACCTACGCTCAATCCTCGCATGATAATAGATGAATACCCAATCCCTAAGCCTGAGCACATATTAAACCAAATGAAAGGCGCCAAATTTTTCTGTCACCTAGACATTAGAGATGCTTATTCACATCTACCAATCGATGAAGACTTCGGTGAGGCATTGACTCTCAATACACCCACTCATGGGTTGATCCGACCCTTGCGTGCAGTATACGGTGCAGCAAACATACCTGCAATTTGGCAACGACGCATGGAGACAGTTTTGAAAGGCATCCCAAATGTCAGAAATTTTTTTGATGACGTGGTCGTGCACGCAGAAAATTTCGAAAAACTTTTGGAAGTCACCGATCTAACCCTAGAACGAATGAAATCCAATGGTCTTCGGCTCAACCGTGAAAAATGTGTCTTTGGAACAACTTCGATTGAGTTTCTGGGACACAGGATTGATGCTCAAGGTATTCATAAATCAGACAAGCATATCAAAGCCATCCGCGATGCACCAAAACCGTCCTCTCCAGAGGATATGGAACTCTTCCTAGGGAAGGCCACTCATTATAATTCTTTCATCCCAGACTTATCGACGAGAAATCGCCCTTTGCGCGACATGCTCAGCAAAGATCCCTTCGAATGGACAGCGAAAGCCGAAGAAGCGTACAAGGACATAAAGAACGCACTGATTTCACCTCAAGTCCTGATGCCATACGACCCATCACTTCCTCTTATTCTGGCAACCGACGCCAGTAAAATAGGCCTTGGTGCCGTCCTAACACACCGACTCAATGACGGACGAGAGCGACCAATAGCCTACGCAAGTCGAACCATGAACGCAACGGAGCAGAAGTATCCTCAAATCGACAAGGAGGCACTTGCTATAGTGTGGGCGGTACAAAGATTCTTTTTCTATTTGTACGCTAGACATTTTACACTATACACTGATAACAAACCACTATCACAGATCCTCCACCCTGAAAAATCACTCCCTGTGCTCTGCATCAGTCGTATGGCAAACTATGCTGACTACCTCGCACATTTCAATTACGATGTGAGGTATAAGCCTACAGAATTCAACGCCAATGCCGACTATTGCTCCCGTGCACCATTACCAGCGCCAGTCAACAGTATTCGATCATGTAGTACACGTCGTGTGGGAGGAGAAGAGGACGAATTTGATGAATTTGACCATTTCATCATAAGTCAAATACAGCAACTTCCGATTCGTGCAGAGAATATCGCTCGAGAAACAGCAAAAGACCCTCATCTTGGGAAAATTGTTCGTTTACTGGAATCAGGACAGAGCCTCGCACGTGCCGGGTACAAACCACCTGAGCAAGAATACAAACTAGTTTCAAACTGTTTAGTTTTCGAACATAGAGTCATTATCCCATCTAAATTTCGTCAAGCGGTCCTAAATGATTTACACACCGCACATTTAGGCAAAGTGAAGATGAAAGGATTGGCGCGGTCTTTTGTTTACTGGCCTGGTATCGATACAGACATCGAGGGCATCGCAAAATCTTGCAATGATTGCGCCAAACACGCACATGCACCGCCGAAATTTCGTGAGCACCATTGGGAGTACCCAAACGGACCCTGGGAGCGCGTCCATATCGATTATGCAGGACCCTTTGCTGGAAAAATGCTCCTCATCGTTTCTGACGCGTACAGCAAATGGCTCGATGTGAAAATCACGAACACCACAACAGCGGCCGCTACGATAGCGATCCTTGATGATTTATTCACGTCTTACGGAGTGCCAATGATTATCGTCTCTGACAATGGTCCCCAGTTCACCTCCATGGAATTCAGAGAATTCATACAACACATCGGAGTGAAGCACCACAAATTTACAGCTCCCTATCATCCATCGACCAACGGACAAGCAGAAAGAAGCGTACAAACCGTAAAAAATCACCTCAAAATTATGGCCACGACACCTGGCTCTCTGCAGCGTAACTTGAACGAGTTTTTGCGACAGTACCGAAAAGCCCCGCACTCAACTACCGGACAATCCCCAGCACAGCTCTTTCTTGGACGTTCTCTCCGCACTCGCTTGGATCTGCTCAAACCTGAAAACCTATATACGAGAATCACCGAGAAACAACGAGCAAATTTTGAATCTTCTTTCCGGTCTTTCTACCCAGCGCAAGCAGTATATTTCCTCTCAGGAAATCCACGCATGGACAAATGGGTCCCTGGAACCATTATTTCACGCCTGGGTGATCTTCACTACGATATTGAGTTTTTGGGTAAACGCTTCAAACGACACGTTGACCAAATTCGAAAACACCAAGAAATCGATTCCTTTTTGCAACCATGTGACGATCATACTCGTCTATCAGAAACACCCAGATCTGAGCAGCCACCGCACAAACGACGGGCTCACTTTTATGGAACGAGTTCGAATCCTCCAGAGATTACTCCAGAGATAACAGCTCCTGAATCAAAAACAATGCCGCCGGCGCTGGCTGGACCTGAGGCACTATCGCCTGCACCATTAATGCAAAACTCGCCTCCACTCCGGCACATAGCACCAGCGAACTCGCCACGAAAATCTTCACGTGTTAGTAGGCCACCGCTACGGTTTTCTCCGAGCTGAAAACTAGATTGAGCTGTTACGGGGGAAGAAATGTTGTGTTCTTTAGGTCTTCTCTTTATAGTTTGAGATGATCATACTGTATTCATCAATGGTGTGACGTTTTTGAATGTCACTTGTATTGACATTATTATTCATGTTGACATTGTTTTACATGGAGAGTTATCATATTATGTTGAATTACAATAAAGATATTTAAAAAATACCTTATGCGCATGCGTTTTTTGCTTGAAAATCAACAATCAGAAGTTTTTATCTAGAGTATGCTTGAGAAACTTGAAACCACCCCCCGAGAGGGGTGGAAAATTTTCTAAGTCCTTTTTTTTAATTTTTTTTTTTAATTTTTTTTCCAACTACCTACTCCCCATAACCCTGTTTCAAGGATTTATTTTCATTTAATTTTATTTTGTAGGTATGTTTTTATTTTTTTTTTTCTTCAATTCACATGTTTCATATACTCATCAATTAGTTGAACATCAATCAATTATATTATTAATATTTATTTATACACTTAAATACTTATGAATAAGAACTTACTATGCTAAACTAATAACTAGAAACGATAAGTTTTGATTTTCACGCTACAGCATGTGGGGCACACATCCGATATGCGAATCTGGTGTAGATCGGCTGAACATACGGCACAAGAGAACGACCTAGGTGCCTCATCGAACCTCGTTGTAGAATGCGATGGGGTGTGCTGATATGCTCCAACAGTATTAGGCTGCCTTAGATATATGGAGAAGCATATATAGCAAAGATTCGTCATCCCCTGCGTCGTCGTCATGATTGTGACCATTGATATTGTTGTGCAGAACAACATCTGCACATGGCGGGCCCTGGCAACTGACACATCTATCCACTTAGATTGGAACCTAATCTGCTGGGCCCCCTCATCGCACACGTCGTCAAACCCTTCATCGGAGACGAGGTCTACCTGCCCGACGTCGCCTCCATTCATACCATCGTCCACACCATCGTGATTCTGAAACAAAAAAAAGACACGAATTAGTAAATGGTGCGATAGAAGGTGAATAATGTATTGCCGCTACATGAGTGTATGGGTTATTGATTACCACCGCTTCCAGAACGTTCTCGTCAATGAGGGATAGTTCTCGGAGCTTCTTGCAGATTACGCTGAATTCAAGTGACATCGTTTCTGTGAATAATACGATCGATACAATGTTAAGAACTGTAGAAACTGTTTCGAATGATGCTCTGATAGGATTTCCACATCTTTTATGTCATTGAAACGAGGTGAGGGAGTGGGCGGTGTTAAAAAATCGTAGAACACTCACCACCATACTGGGAGAGAGGTAGGGAGTGGGTGGCGCTACCCCCACCAACCCTTAGCTTTAGTAGTGCGTATGCGTTTTGCAAATGGGAGTGGGGTGGGACTTGATTATCGAATGGAGGAGGGTGAAAATCCGACTATTGAAAGGAGGAGGATGCGAGCGTTATCACCACAGTGTTTCACAAACTACCAACGAGTAAGTCGAAGAAGAAACAGGAGAAGAAGTAGAAGCAGCAGTGAATTTCCTAGCAATATCGCCTCCGCCAATATCATGACGTACCCGAAATCGTGGGATTCGAAACCCCTGGCAGTCGCTTACCCTACTGTTGTGGACGGGTTGACAATCTGTCACAATTGTGACATTGGGTGGGCTGCAAACGAGATTAACCCGTGCACTGGAGTGTGTCAGCGCTGCATCAATGCCAATCGCCAGGCGTCACCGGGACCATCATCACGATCGACCTCTACGGCGGCCAACGTTGTCGGAGCGAAATGCATAAAATGTACCAAGCTGTTGCGGAACACCAATATGGGGATTTGTAGGAATGTGTGCAGGGAGTGTAGCATGGAGCGGCGGCTACGGTACCAGCGATGTATCAGTTGTAGCCAATACCGAAATGATTGTTGGAATGGTGTTTGCCACGCTTGTTCGAATGGGGCATATTTTTGCGAAATACTCGGCCACATGTTTGAAAATTCCAACAAACATTACAAGGCTTGCTGGTGCCACCCTTATGAGCGTCGGGTGTTCCGCAGAAGTCTTAATATGCCGCCGGTGGAGCCATATTGCGTGCGTGAGCATGGTAGCTCCGATGAAGACGAGTGATTTCGTTTTTTACACTTTATTATTTTTTTTGTACATTTATTATGTGAATATTTTTCAACACAGCAAATATATATATTTTAACTTGAAAACATTTCTCGATTTCATTCTTCATGGGTTTGATGGAAGGGTAGAAAAAAAAGAATAGATATTACCGAATATGTTCGAATTATTTATTATTGAAAAAAAAAATAAACACATACACACACACACTTCAAGTAATAGCAGATTTCTTAATCCAAGAATTGTGCTCCTTAGGATATCCAAGCCATTTGACATATACGTTCTTTCCACTTTTGTCTTTCTTCAAGACTTTCTCCACCAACAATTCCATCTCATAGAAACAACCCTTGATTGGATTGCCTTCAATATCGTCCAGATTGTAAGTTGTCGGATTAGTAATATTCACTTTGGTTATCGTGAATAATTCCGTGGAGAAATTTGCTGAATAACCTTTTTCGAACACACCTTTGAACTTGCTTATTCTTACAACATCACCAACTTTATATTTTGGTTTCGGCGCTATTTTTGGGTGACTATAAGCTTTCAGTATTGTAGTGGGAGTTACTTCAGAGGGATTCATACCAATTGTCCTATGTTTTTTATCATTGTACGAGTTGGTTAAGTTCGGTAAGATATCGTACCACTTATATTCCCCTCTGGCAGAAAATTCTCGGTGAATCCAATTTTTCACTGTTCTGATTACTCGTTCCACAATCGCCGCCTTCATAGTTCTATATGTTGAATAATGGTTTATTTAATATTCCTTCATCAGATTACTGAAATGAGAATTATAGAATTCTTTTCCAAGATCGCTTTGCATGTTTTGCATGTCGGTGAATACTCGGCCACTCTCAATATATGTTTCATAGCTTGTGTCACTTCTTGACCGGTTTTACTTCTGATAGGTTTTGTCCATAGATATTTGGAATAGCAGTCAATAACGAATAATATATATCGGTATCCTTTATTTCGTTTTGCATACGTCTGCATTTCGGCTAAATCTATCTGCCACAAGTCTGCAAAACCTTTCATTATGGTTCTTCTTCTTTTGAAATTGCGCCTTGCAGGCTTGTGCAATTCTTCAACTATTTGTCTTTTGATTGGACTTATTTCCATACTTTCATCTCCAAGTAGTTGTGACCACTTTGAACCCCGTTCATATACTGATTACTTTTCTCATCCAACATGTACATATATGAGTGGAATTGAAGGAATTTATCAAGACATTAAGAACCTGATATTTTTTAATACATTTATTGATGAAACTACATGACTATATATACAAAAAACCATATGACTAATGAATATGTACAAACAAAAACAAAGATCAGTCGAAGATGATGGCATCCTCGAGAATCTCCAACATCTCGAGCTCGTCGAACGCGTCCATCTCCATGTCCTCCATGATGAATGGATCCAGGTAAGCACCCCTTGCTACTGGACGGTCATCCTCCTCCTCCTCGACGTCGCTCTCCGCTCCTAAGATGAGGGTGGCATCGGAATCGGAGTCATCTCCATTCCCCATGAGGTCCATGCTGCTACTGCTTCTGTCAGAGGCCCCATCGCTGTCTTCGTCTCCGATGATGACATCCAATACCCAGGGGAATGGGAATGCAGCGTCGCCAGAGGAATCGCAGGGTCCATCAGCTGCAGGTGCTTCCCATGGTTGATGGACAGCATCCGAGGACGAATCGCAGGGTCCATCATCTTCTTCTCCTCGCCAGTTTCCAACCGCAAGTCGATAGCTGGCTCCGTTGTGGTTGGTGGTGGTGTCGGGCTGGTAGTTGCTGTCCATCTTCGAGAGTTGATTTCGAACTGACTATCTCGAGGAGGAAGCAAGTATTTATATGCAGCGGTTGGAGGAGGGGGTAATAGAAGTAGTAGGGGAAAGAGTAGGGAAGAAAAAGTAGGAGGTCGTAGTCGCTGGGGAATCAATGAGTGGAGATGGTTAAAGTAGTAGGGGGGAGAGTAGAGAGGGAATTAGGGTAGCGATAGGTAGTAAGAAATCAATCGTCAATTGAATTTATTCATATATTATCCAAATCAATAAATACATCATTGTCCATTACTAATTCTACACACATATACAATTTATACACCAACATTATAATATACAACTTATATATAATACATATTAACATGAAACAAACACATCTAAGTTCGCTCCAAATATTCCTCATTCATCCGATTGAAATGCCCGAGGCGAGACTTCTCCACTCCACAGACTTGGCGAAATTGTTCTTCTGTCGTCAATTGTCGACCTATCTCAGCCAGTCGTGAAAGCAATTCATCTCTTTTTGATGATAAACGAGTAGTTTTGCTTTCACTATCTGTGATCAATGCATTCACGTTCGCATACCATCGCTTCAATTCACCATCATATTGCCTTATGGCTTCGATAGGTGCTATTGGAGGCGATGCAATGCGCCCGTGAATGGGAGCATTACAATCGGTACCATTATTGTCAGCAGCAGCAAGCCCGTTGAACGCCTCTTGAAGATTCGGCAGTTGGACAGCCGGACGTATAATATCCACACTTATAATTCTGACCCGCTCTGGCTGCTCTTGCTCCTGCTTCTGCCCCTGCTCCTGCGCTTGCTCGTGCTCCTGCTCCTGCTTCTTCTCCTGCTCCTGTTCCTGCTCCTGCTGTTTCGATGTGGTTGATACAGCATGATCTCTGCCGGCATTATACCACATGCCAGCCTTGCCACTTCTGTAGGGGTTAGATTTGCCTCGATTTCCCAGAAACTTTCGAAGAATTGATGGACTCCCACCTCTCATCCCCAGATTCTTCTTCTTAGGCGAAGGTTTCCGGCAATCGATTTCAGGCTTATCCAACGATGACGGCGTCAGTGATGGTGAAGACGAAGGTGAAGGAGTCTTCTTGCCGAAAAAGAGTTTCTTTTCTTTCCGCATCAAGACACCACCATTTTCGACGTCGCCATCATTGGGATCTCGGACCTTGACGCCAACCTCCAACCGTGATGATGCCTCAAATTGGTTTCGGCTCATCTTGAAGCATTTCGAAGGCCTTTTGAATACCCCAGTTGCGGGACCAGCACTTGTAGATGGGGTAGGGCCGGATGGTGATCCTTCAAGTAGGGGCATATCTAATAATGTTGCTGACACGCCTGCCCAAGCCTCCTCGGTTGCCAGCAATTCACTATTGAAGCTGATATCCAGGTCTTCTTGATCCACATTCAAATTGCTGTTAGACCCATCAATGCCTGAAATACAAATTATGAAATGAATAAAATGAGCTACCGTCAAGTTATCAAAAAAACTCACTCAGATTAGGGAGAGATCCAATGTCTTCTTCTTCTGCTGCGAAAGCTGTGGTTATATCGGTGCTAGGCATCTGAAAAAAAAATCATTTCAGATCATCGTAGACTATTTGATGAAAAACTGTGAATCGAAATACAATTCACTAGCAATGATCCATATGGCAACAAAACTTGTACTTACAATTGGTTAATCGACGATGTAGTTGGATTGGCACAAAAAAATATGGTATATCGAGAGTACTCTGGTAGTGGAGCTAGTGGATGATATCTGCTAACAGAATGAGGAGTCTCCGTATATTCAATGAGTTTTATCTGCTAAGCTCCACCTATTCTCCTTCCACCGCTAATATCCGCCTACATCTCCCCCTTCCTCCCCCACCTAGTCTCTTTTTACCAAAACGAACCTTATCGAAAATGTGTACGTAGCTCAAGGCCGACCTCCACCCAAGGCTGCATTATTCAATGCGAACCAAAATTTCATTCGATATTTAATATTATTGTGGTGCGGCATCAGCTGGCTGATATATGTTATAATATGAATAAAACACATCTCAAATAATCTAAGGAATAATTTATTCAAAAATACGTATATATATATAAAACTAGTAGTTTAGTGGGGATGCAGCAAAAGTAAATGTGTACTCATTCAAGTTTGTCCGAGCTTTCGGAAATGTATATTTCCATCATCAGAATAGACTACAAAAATTGGAGGTATTAAAATTAATTCACAATATTGAAAAAACTTTGTCACTTACACTTATTGAGAATGGTTACTCTGTTGTAAAATTTGTAAAATTGTTAACATTAACATACTGGTGAGACGAAAAACAAGTTAAAAGAAATTATTTAGTTATAATGATGATTAGATAAGAGGCTACTTATTACCTCATGAATAAGTTTGAATTTTCAAAACCAACGTGGTTGAAACGATTTTAACGAATCTGCAAAATATAGGTTAGAATGTTTCTTCTTCTTCTCTTTCTTAGGTTGACATGAGTAGGTCGTAAGTCAGAATTCTTAACCCTTATGGTACATACTAATGTTAGTAATCCTTCAATTCTCAACCCAATGGAACAGAAAAAGGGGGAACATACTAATTACATAGTTGGCAGACCATGAAATACAACAGGTTTAACTGGAAAAGGTTTGATGTGAGGAATTTAAAAAAAAAAAAAAATTTAAAAAATTTTTAAAAAAAGTACTATGTTATTATTCGGAATTGTTGATGTTCAAAATGCTATGAGGAAATCGAGGTTGTTTGTCCAAAGCTAATAGAAAAGAGTATATTTCACTTAAATGTTGAATATCAGTTCTTTTATTAATGCAATTGGGATTTTGTGAGATGAATGCCATTTCTAGGAAGGATCTTTTAGTGAGGTTACTTTCAATTGCTAAAATTCTTGCTGAGTCATAGTCCATACGATGATTCATTTTGTTGACATGATCTGCAAGAGCACATCTTTCTGGATGTAATCTAGAGTCGCTCCTGTGGGAGGTGATTCTGTTGGCCAGGGATCTTTTTGATTGGCCTATATAGATTTTGTCACACTCCTGACAGGGGATACTGCAGATCACATTGGTTTGTGCCTTTGCAGGAATTTTATCTTTCACTTTTGAATAAATTGATTTAATTGTTAACACTGTTTTGTTAGCTAGTTTAATGTTATTGTTGAGTTTGAAGAATCTGGTTAACTTGGGAGTTAGTTCATTGAAATAAGGAATTGAAGCAAAAATTATTCTGATTGGTTCAGTATTAGAAACCACTGTATTCTGTTCTATGTTCATTACGTTTTCAATGATAGGATCTGGTCTAGGAGAACTGTATAATATTTTTTTAATTGAATTAGAAGGATAGGAATTATCAACAAATAAGTTATGAAGTATTTTTAAATTCTTACTGTGGAAAGATATATCAGAGATTCTTGTAATGCGGTTTTTCATCTGCTTAACTAAGTTGACCTTCATTTTGTGTCTGTGGTAGGAATGGTAATTCAGATACCTTCCTGAGCTGCATGGTTTTCTATACCAGTCAATGAGGATTATGTTATCCACAGATCTGATGAATTTTGTGTCTAGAAATGGGACAGCTCTGTCCGCATCTTCTGTTTCTATTGTGAACTGTATTGAAGGGTCATAACTGTTGAAAGTCTGAAGAATCTCCTCAAAACCATTCTGTGGCAAGGATAGAATAATGCCATCTACATATTTATTGATAAATGCCAAATCAAAAGAAAGGACAGGTACTACGGTATCTAGTAAGTCATCCATCACATAGGTAGCCAGAATTGGAGATATGGAAGCACCCATTGGTGTACCAAAAGTTTGTTTGTAAAATTTACTGTTGAAAGAGAAATATGTGCTATCGAATAGAAAAGTTAACAGTTCTAAGAATGACTCTTTTGTTAATTGACAATGGTTACTGATACGATCCCAATTTTTGTCTACAGCTCTCAGACAAGCATCTAAGTAAACATTACTAAAGAGTGAAACTACATCCAAGCTAGCAAGAACATAATTGTCAGGCAATTGCATTTTATTAAATCTTGTTGAAACTTCAAAAGAATCCTTGATATAGTATTGATTATCAAAATCATATGCTCTGGTTAATATATCTGTGAGAAAGGCAGCAATTTGTTCAGTAGGGGCTCCTATAGATGCAACAATAGGTCTGACCGATAAGGTAGGTTTATGAATTTTGGGAAGAGGGTAAAATTTTGGAGATGTACAATTATAATTAGTAAGTTTCTTTTTCGTAGCTTCATCAATCTGTCCAGAATCCTTCAAAGATTTTATTATAGTGTTTCCTCTTCTTTGAATAGATGATGTAGGATCTTTACTTAGTTCAGTGTATGAGGAAGAATTTGATATGATCTCCTCAGAGAGGTTGATGTATTGTTGTTTGTCCATCACCACCGTTACATTACCTTTATCAGATTGTGTAAGGATGATACTAGGATGATCTTTGAGGAATTTCTTAGACTTATTGAGGAGGTTACGATAAAAAGGATTTCTATTCATGTTGGAGTTTTGAATATGGTTTGTGATAGCATTAGTAGCCCTGGCTATTAATATATTTCTTTCCTCTATGTCAGTAATAGAAGAAGTGATATATTCAACATCTGCTAAAAGATTTTTTATTGGTATGTCTTTTCCTATTAAGGGTTCAATACTGAATTTAGGTCCTAAAGAGAGAAATTGAGAAATGTCATCAGGGATGATAATACTGGAAATGTTTTTTATCCAATTCGGTTTTGTGTTAAGCTTCTTTTTGAATTCATCATGTTTAAGTTTATTAAGTTTGTTGATATTTCTTGATTTGGTGGTATGGAATAATTTGTTGTATTTCACTACCTGTCTACTTGAAAAATCTACAAAAGTATACTCATTTGTGAGGGAAATAATGTCTGATTTAAGAGAAGTCAAATAATGTTCAAGATTCTGAATTAAGTAATGATTTGAAGAAATTTCAATGTTAATAAGTTTGATCCCTAACCTGTGGTTATAATTTGAGATGTTGGTTTTGGCATCCTGGCGTAACAGGAGATTTTCAATAGGTCTGGTGGAATCTGAAATGTGGTGGGGTAGTATTCCCAATTGTTTGCACTGTAGAAGGAAGCATCTTCTATTATATTCTTTTGCCAACTTTTGTTTTGCCTTTGACCATAACTTTAATTTCTTCACTGCCATCTCTCCGTAGTTAGTCTTGATGTTCAGGTAGTACCACATATCTGAAGATTATAAGGAAGGGAAGTCTTTGCTGACCAGTTAGAGATAAAACTAGTAGTTTAGTGGGGATGCAGCAAAAGTAAATGTGTACTCATTCAAGTTTGTCCGAGCCTGTATATATATATATATATATATATTTACAGGCTGATTTTAAAATAAGTGCATATATTTTAAACACTAAGAAAGCTTGAGGTATACTACCGAATAGCACTATTAAAAATATAATTAGGATCAACATAGATTTGGGGCAAAATACCCCTTTTCCGCCCAGATTTCTACTTCTCTCACAACTATCGTTTGCGATCCGCAGTCGACCGTGATGAACGAAGCGACGTTGCCACTCTACATGAAAATTAGGAGATATTAAATAAAATGTATAATCGAGAAAATGTACATGGGGAAGAAGTTAACCCTGGTCTTGAATTTCAGAAAGATAATACAAAAACTTTAAAATGGACCCACCCAAGATTTCTACACATAAGCTCGAATAGCGTATAACTTAACACCTCACGGTTGGAAGTTCTTTTACTGAAAAATCCTTCAGATCCTTCCTTCCACCTCCTTGCATCGCTACAATTTCGTGTCCTTCGAGGAGTCTCATGGGCCCCGCACAATAACGACCCGACATAAGAACCATATCTAGCTCAATGTTTGAGAAATGCATCACGTTTCGACGTTTTCCAAAATAACATACATTCTCAGAATAGCAAACTGTCAAGAAAAGATCTTTGTTTCAATTGTTCTTATGGTGTGATACCAGCAAGAATTCAGATGACCATGAATTACTAATAGGCGACTTTTACGGACCTATCAGAAACAGCAAAGTAGTGCCTGCGTGGTTGCAATTCATCCTGATTGGGCACAGGTGATTGAGATTAATGTATTAGGAAGGATCATATCTTCAAATGAAACTACCATTTTCATAAAAAACTAATTTGGAAAAAACATCTATTAGTTTAATTCAATGAAATGATACTTCCTAACTATGCACTAATCTCACAAATAAAATCAGCTGTGTCCAATCACGATGAATCACAACCACGCAGGCGCTACTTTGCTGTTTCTGATTGATCCTTAGAAATCACCTATTAGTAATTCATGGTCATCTGAATTCTTGCGTCCGAAACGGTCAGAAGCATGCGCAGTTTCACAGAACTGTATGATTTTTTTGGGTTCTGTGGACTTGCGCATGCTTCTGACGGTTTCGGATTGTTTATTTTCTGAACGCGAACAATCCTAGTTAGTACTGTCAAAGGTCAGGTTTGGTTAGAGGAAATCTATGGTCACAGATACTACTGTTCTGAGAAATGATGTTGACAGATCATATGATAATAGTTTTGTTTGTGTGGTTGCTGGTTTGTAAAATAATTGTAAACGTAAAATAAAAAATAAAATAATTGGATGTTGTGTCTTGTGTCGTGATAATCGTGATATGGTCGTGATCGTGATTTTTAATGTGAGATTGCCAGGAAGGATATGTCGTCGTCGAGTCGTTTTCGATGGTTTAAGTGCGAATATGAACCAACAAGAACACAGGACGATATCAGTCTGGAATGGACTCGATATTAGTATTTATTTGCTCTCGGGAGTTTTGCTGTTCGAGCAGGTATGAGAAAATCTACTAGGTGAGTCGATTTTCAACTTTGTGTATGTTGTGTACCTATTTATTGTCTGCTAATTTTGTATCTACCCGCTGGGGCCTTATTTTCCAATGGAAGGAAGGGGGACGTTCTATCATTCCCCTCATGTTTCTCTCCGTCTCTCGTGATCCATGGAGATAATCACCCCACAGTTCTCTCA